>LR751999.1:65299-117360 GCA_902729485.2 Mus minutoides | reverse complement strand
CCCTTCCTCTTCTTCTTCTTCTTCTTATTATTATTCCTATTTCTTTTGGCAGACATGTTTAGTAAATGTGCATCATGGTTTACACAGAGTTACATATATTAACTATTTTTATGACTTTCTTTCTCTCTTTCTTTCTTTCTTTCTTTTTTTCTTTCTTTCTTTCTTTCTTTCTTTCTTTTTACTTATTAATTTTTCATTCTGCTTATTGCCCTCCTCCTGGTCACCCCCTCCCACAATACTTCCACCATGCCCCCACCCCTTCTATCCTGAGTTTGTGGAGGACTCCTGGATATCCCCCAACCCTGGCATATCAAGTCTCTATGGGGATAAGAGCATTCTCTCCCACTGAGGCCAGACAAGGCAGCCCAGCTAGAAGAACATATCCCATAGACAGGCAAAAGCTTTTGGGATAGCCCCTGTTCCAGTTGTTCCATACCCACATTGGAGACCAAACTGCATATCTGCTACATATGAGCAGAGAGGCCTAGGTCCAGCCCATGTACACTCTTTGGTTGGTGGTTCAATTTCTGAAAGCCTCAAGAGTCCAAGTTAGTTGGATCCTATTCTTCCTCCTATTCTTCCATAAGATTTCCCAAGCTCTATACACTGTTTGGATGTGTGTGTCTACCTCTGTCTGAGTCAGCTGTGGGTGGAGCCTCTCATAAGATAGCCAACCCTAGATCCCTGTCTGCAAGCATAACAGAGTGTCATTAATAGTGTCAGAGATTGGTGCTTGCCCATAAGATGGGTCTCAAGTTGAGCCAGATATTGGGTGAGCATTCCCTCAGTCTCTACTCCAACTCCCCATTTCTGAACTTGCAATGGTGAGTTATTTAAACTGCTTTGGATTCCTGCAGGTTAAGCACATGGTGCATTCATCAAAGAGCTCTCTGTATTCTCAAATGGCAGACACACACACACACACACACACACACACACACACACACACACAAGCTTAATTTTGATATGCCTTGACTAGCTCAAAGGCTGGACAGTTCTAAAACTCCCCCAGCTAGCACAAATGCCCCTCCCGTATTCTTGGCTCAGCTTGTTAATGACTATTTCAATTCTGCTACCCAGACCCAAATGGGGGAATAGCTCCTAAGACCATTTACCCAAATTCTTTTCTCTCCATTTTTATTAGATATTTTCTTCATTTACATTTAAAATGCTATCCTAAAAGTCCCTGATACCCTCCCCCACCCCCACCCCTGCACTGCTCCCCTACCTACCCACTCCCACTTCTTGGCCCTGGTGTTCCTCTGTACTGGGGCATATAAAATTTTCAAGACCAAGTGGCCTCTATTCCCAATGATGGCCAACTAGGCCATCTTCTGATACATAGGCAGCTAGAGACATGAGCGTTGGGGGTACTGGTTAGTTCATACTGTTGTCCAACCTATAGGGTTGGAGACCTCTTCAGTTCCTTGCATTTACCGGAATTCTTAAGGGGCTGGTTGGCTTTCTCTTCTGCAGTTCTTGTCTTCTCCCTCTCTTTGGGTTCCTAGCCTGTGGAAATCCAAGGCTTTTGCTTGGTCTCCCTCTTTGCAACCATAGACCTCCAGAATCTTTATTTGCCAATCAAAACTAATTGGGGACAGGGACCTGCAGCATCTTCAAGCAAACATGGAAATTCCCATATTATTTTGGGATCCATTAAATCAAGTTCCCAACATAGATTCTTGTAGACAGGATAAGATTTTGGTCAGAAGTTTTGTGGGTGAGTGGGTGTCCTTATCACTCCATTGTGATTCCAGCTATAGAAAGTAGACTCTTTAGATTCCAAATCCCCAGTGAGTGTTGCAAGACCTAGGGGCCTCTCAGTGAGTCACAGCTAAGGCACTCCCATTCATTCTTGGGCACCTACCTTCTCCCTGGTCTCTGTCTCAACTTGGAGATGCTCCCTACCTCCCCACCCCAATAGAAGTTGCAGATTTCCATTCGTTTTATGGCCATCTGCCCATCCCTCCTCTCCATCCCCACACCTTATCTTGCACACTCACATTTCCTTCCCCATCTGCTCTCCTACCCAGTTCCCTCCCTCCTATCTATTGTGACTATTTTATTCTCCCTTCTAAGTGAGAATCAAGCATCCTTCCCTGTGTCTTCCTTCTTGTTTAGCTTCTTTGAGTCTGTGGAATATGGCATGGGTATCCTGTATTTTGTAGCTACCATCCATTAATAATGAGTATATACCATGCATGTCTTTAGGAACTAGGTTACCTCACTCAGGATGATATTCTCAAGTTCTATGCATTTGCCTACAAATATTCATGTTGTTTTTCATAGCTGAATATCATTCCAGTGTGTAGATGTATCACATTTTCTTTATCCATTCTTCAGTTGAGGGACATCTAGGTTGTTTCCAGTTTCTGGCTATTACATATAAAGCTGCTATAAACATACTTGAGCAAGTGTCTGTGTGGGATGGTGGAGTATCTTTTGAGTATATGTCCAGGAGCAGTATAGCTGGGTGTAGGGGTCCATTAACTACACCCAAAAAGTATATCGGTTCCCCTGGAAAGCGGGCAGGGGACCTAGCAGAAAGCTAGGGAGAGAGAAAAACAAACATTGAGATGAATCACTGATTAAAGCATTTCTGTACTTTACTGAATATTATTTCTTAGTTAAAGGAGGGTTGGAAAAAGGGAAAATCCTGCCATCCCATTCCCAGGGGCCCGGACTCCATGTTCATGAGCACGTGGAGTCGCGCAGAGCCGCTGTGCTGGAAGGTCCTGTTCCTGGGAAGTTGTTGGCATGCTCTCTGTCTTTTGGTCTGCAAGCAGGTCCAGCAGGCTGAGGCAGTGATGTAAAAGGGGGGGGGGAGGCTTAGCTGGGAGCCAAGTTATGTGGCAAGCTCTCAGGGGCGGGTCTGAACTCCCAGCCTAGATCCGGTGTGGGAGACTACATCTGGGTCCTCAGATAGAACTATTCCCAGTTTCATGAGAAACCACCAAATTGATTTCCAAAGTGGTTCTACAACTTTGTACACCTGCCAGCAATGGAGAAGTGTTCCTCTTGCTCCACATCCCCACCAGCATGTACTATCTCTTGAATTTTTGTTCTTAACCATTCTGATGAGTGTAAGATTAAACTTTAGTTATTTTGATTTGCATTTCCCTAATGACTAAGGACTTCTAACATTTCTTAAAGTACTTCTCAGGCCATTCTAGATTTCTCTGTTGAGAACTCTCTGTTTAACTCCATTTTTAATTGTTTTATTTAGGTTGTCAATGTTTAACTTCTTGAGTACATTATAAATTTTGGATATGAAGCCTCCAAATGTAGGGTTGGTGAAGAACTTTTCCCAATTTGTAGGCTGTCATTCTGTCCTATTAACAATTTTCTTTACCTTACAGAAGCTTTACAGTTTCAAGAAGTCCCATTTATAAATTTGTTCATTTTGGAGCCTGAGCCATTAGTGTTTTGTTCAGCAAATTTTCTTCTGTACCAATGTGATAAAGGTTATTCCCCACATTCTCTTCTATGAAATTTGGTATATTGGGTTTTATGTTGAGGTCTTTGATCATTTTGTGCATGGTGATAAATATGGATCTATTTGCATTCTTCTATGTGTAGACATCAAGTTAGGCCAGAACCATTTGTTGAAGGTGAGTTCGTTTTTGGTTTGGTTTTTTTTTTGTTTGTTTGTTTTTTTCCTATTGTGTAGTTTCAGCTTCTTTATCAAAAATCAAACATCCATAAGTATTTATTTCTGGGTCTTCTATTTGATTTTGTTGATTAACATGTCTGTTTCTGTACCAATATCATGTGGTTTTTACTATTACTGCTCTGTACAGCTTTAGGTCAGGAATGGTGATTCCTCCCGAAGTTCTTTTATTGTTCAGAATTGTTTTGGCTGTCTTAGATTTCTATATGAAGTTGAGAATTGTTCTTGAAAGGTCTATAAAAATTGTGTTGGAATTTTGGTGGGGATTGCTTTTTATAAGATGGCAATTTTCACTATGTTAATCCTGCCTATCCATGAGCATGAGCATCTTCTGATACCTTCTTCAATTTTCTTCTTCGGAGACTTGACATTCTTTTCATACACATCTTTCACTGACTTGGTTAGGCTTACATTAAGATATTTTTTATTATTAATTGCTATTGAAAAGGGTATTATTTCCATAATTTCTTTCTCACAGGCTGAGCTTCTTAATTTTGTTATCATGTTGACTCACTATTTTTGACTTTTCTAAATGGAATATTACATATCCATCTTTACTGAGCTCATTGGCTTTTTTCATGTGTAAAGAGACTCTTACTTGCGTGGTTTTTATTTTAGTTTAGTTTTTGAGTTTGCACTTACTCCAAGTACTTGCCCTGCTGTGATGAATAGAGGTGACAAAAATAAGTATGCTTGTTTTATCAATGGTTTTAAAGATTTTTCCATTGCTCTAAATTTGCTATGAGATTAGCAGTGGGCTTTTCATGTATGGCTTTACAGTAGGGAAATTTATGTCTATTTATAAACAGTTTTGAAATTTAATTGCTGAAAAATATTTTTTTTCAAATATTTCTCAGTCAAAGAATGGTGAGAGTTTCTTGGGTCTTTGGGTGTGTGGTCAATGGGACAAAGTATCTCTTTATCAGTAGGTATCCTGGAACTCACTCTGTAGACCAGGCAGGCCTTGGACTCACAGATCTGCCTGCCTTAAAGGTATGCACAACCACTTAGCTAACAGGAGTTTCATTTCTTCAGTTTGTCAGTGTGGTGTGACTTGTCCATTGGTTTTTCATGCTGAACCATTTGGGAGAAAAAAATCGGTGTATTTTTTCAGAATAATTTTTGATATATTCTTGATCTCAGTCAGTTATCATGGTGGCACACATACCTGGAGTCACCCATCAATGATTTATGCAAACTTCTAGACCAAGATAAAATCATTTAGAGACACAAGATTGCTCAGAGTCCCCAAGTAACTGGGGGCATAATTCCACATATACTTTGTTCTGGCTACCAGTTGTGACCTAGTAGCCACCTCTTTTTCTTTGGTGACCTCTATGGGTTAGAGCAGGCACCTGTGAAAGAAGACTCCATCATTTTCATACCTTTTCAGTGTATTGAAGACAAATTACCCTCTTAAGTGACCATCTCTATACATGTAGCACAGTGATTAAAGTAACCATGTGAACAAACACGTGTGGTCTTTTATTAGATGGCAATCAGAGAAATCATTGCATATGTGCATGGGAGTGTTTCCGCTTCATGTCGGCATCAGCTCTTTCTGTTAAGAAAGTGGCAATAAGTGCATCAGAGTGAGTCTCACTGACTAGTCCTCACTGACTAGTCCTCACTGACTAGTCCTGACAGTAGAGGAGTGGCCAGTGGTATGAGAGGTTTGGTTTGGTGTTTTTGACACTGAAGATGGTATCTAGGAAAGACAGGGAAGGACAGAAGGGAGGTGGCATAAGGATGTTGATGGGAAACTCTTTCTACTTTTCAGTAAAAGGGGGATAACATTCCCATACATGAAATTTGTCATTTGAGGTGACCTAAAGGTACAGCACTTGAAGTATGACAAAGTACTATTTGCTATATCACCAAACCTCCTTCCATATTTTTCCTTTGTTCTTTTAAGTTGTCATTGTGGTCCTTCCTTGACCTCTGCACAGGGTTCATTTTTGATCTTCCACTTCTTACTTGGTCCTTTTCCCCATCCCTATCACACAGGCATCTGTGTAGCAGTGTGAGAAGTCAGGACAGAAAGACACAGGATCACAGCAACTATGGCCTCATCAGTCCTGGAGATGATAAAGGAGGAAGTGACATGTCCTATCTGTTTGGAGCTCCTGAAGGAACCTGTGAGTGCTGATTGTAACCACAGCTTCTGCAGAACCTGCATCATACTGCACTATGAGTCCAACAGAAACATCAATGGGGAGGGGAACTGCCCTGTGTGCCAAGCTCCTTGCCCATTTGGGACTCTGAGACCTAATCGACATGTGGCCAACATAGTAGAGAAGCTCGAGGGCTTCAAGTTCATCCCAGAGGAGAAGGTGAATGCCTGTGTAAAACATGGAGAGAAACTCCAGCTCTTCTGTAAGGAGGACATGATGACCATCTGCTGGCTTTGTAAGCGATCTCAAGAACACTGCAGTCACCAAACTGCTCTCATTGAAGAGGCCGCCAATGAATACAAGGTAAAGAGCAGGAGGATACAGGAAACAAAGAATAAAACAGTAACAGATGGAAAACCTCCACTTTTGCTGACAGGGTACTTACCTGAGCATTATAGGCTTGGAAGTTGATATATCATTCTATACTCATTTACATTTTGACTCCTAAAAAGACATGAAGAGCCGGGCAGTGGTGGCGCATGCCTTTAATTTCAGAACTTGGGAGGCAGAGACAGACAGATTTCTGAGTTCGAGGCCAGCCTGGTCTCCAGAGTGAGATCCAGGACAGCCAGGGCTACACAGAGATACCCTGTGTCAAAACACCAAAGAAAAGAAAGAAAGAAAGAAAGAAAGAAAGAAAGAAAGAAAGAAGGAAGGAAGGAAGGAAGGAAGGAAGGAAGGAAGGAAGGAAGGATGATAGGATGATTTATTCCACTTAAGCATAAGAGAATCAGTCTGGACTGCAATTACTAAGATACAAAAAAGATATTGTGGATTTACTTCTTTAAATTAAGTTGATGCTAAGAAAGCCAAGTCAGTAGAAGTACATCTGCTGATTCCTTCTGTGTTTATATCCTTTCAATGTTAATGTCAGATTCACTCAATGTACCTAACATGCATATAGTGACTTTTAACAATGGGATTAATAAGCACATGACACACAGCAGTAAAGAAAATGTGCATGTGGCAGCTGAAACATCAGGGAGGAAAGGAAGCTTTCCATAATGAGAAACACAGCAGCAAGTTCTGTGCTTGATCTTTGTTTTCTGTTGTTTGTTTTTGAGGCCAAATATAAATTCATATGGTGGCTGCATGTACAGGGCCTTCAAGGGACTGTACCAGATGGGATTCTGGAACAGGAAGGAGAAGTGGACATATGACCCACCCCTACACCCTAAGCAATCTGTAATTGATAGAAGAAAAATTATTTTGTTCCAAGGGAGTCACACTGGGGAAATAAACCATTCTTACGGAAAGTCTCATGGCCAGCAACACATGCACAGTCAGCATAAGTGCATGGAGCCCTTATTAGGAGGCTCTTTCTCTGATAATGTTGGCCCAGCTTTTATTTACCATTTTCTGTTTAGAACCTTATAGGTCTTTTGCTTTTATATCATGGCTTGAGTTTTTATGGGATTCCCATATGTTCAAAACATATATTCTATATCTATATGCACTTCTTGTGATTTTTTTACTTAGCTCTTTTTATGGTTTGTTTTGTCATATTCCAGTGTATTTACATTTTATTTCTCTTATTCTATTTTTTTATTCCTTACATGCCTCTTTGTTTTCATTTTAAACTATTTATTGGTTCTTTGCAAATTTTACATCATGTACTCCAACCCCACTCATCTCCACTTCCTTTCATTCCTGCCCTTCATCTTGCAACCTCACAACTAAGAGTGAAAAAAAACCTCATTGTGAAAGTAGTAGTGTGTCACACTGTGTCCTATGGTATACCCTTTAGTCCACAATTCTTTGCTTGCAAATGTTCCTTGCAAGGAGTCATTGGTATGGTCGGAGGCCTCTGGCTTCTGCTACTTTACCAATATTAGAACCTCACTAGGACTCCTCTCAGATACCCTCTTGTTGCCCTATGTCATGCTGATCCTGTAGTATTGGATCTGTATGACAAGTCCCTTCTTGCACTCTAGCAGTTCATTGATGGGGTAGATGTTGCAGTAGGACAATTCTAAGCCCTGGGTGTTGGCCTGAGCAATATCTGAGCTTGTCAGCCTGCAAGCTGTCTCACACCTTTGAGGCCCACTCACCATCAATCCTAGTAACCAGGATCATCTCTACCCTGCTGCTTATTCGAGGGGTAGGGCCAGATCTCCCAAGTTTTTCAGCTGCTGAGAGACGTAGACAGTTCTCTCACTTTCATGACCCCGGCACCAGTTGTCCTTACTGCCACAGATGGCAAAGGATAAGGGGATGAGTGTGCCCTTCCTGTTTCTGCACCACTGCTCAACCATCAAGAGGGAGGGCTCTCTGGTATTCACCTCTGGGCCAGCTTACCTGCCTCCCATAGGTTACCAAGGGATGTGTATGTGGGGGCTTCTCTTCCTTGCCCATGCCACCTCACAGCAGACAAGTGGCAGAGCCAGCTCTCCCAGCTCACACCCTTGGGTCAGCTCACCCAATGCCACCAGGATCAGCTCTACTGTGCTGCACAGGAAAGGTAGAGGGACTACTCTTCCAGGAGCTGCAGAGAACAGGGACCTCTGTTTTCTAACAGGAGACACAAGGATGTTGGTCTGGATGGGAGTAGAGGGGAGGTGTTCAGGAATCTGGAAGAGTAACGAGAGGGGAAAACTTAATAAGATGTGTTATATAGGGTTAAACAGATGACTCACAACTTAAGAGCTGGAGCGGTTCCTGCAGAGATCCTGAGTTCAATTCCCAGCCAGGACGTGGTGTTTCACAGCCATCTATAATAGGATCTGATGCTGTCTACTGTTATGCAGGCATACACACAAAGAGAGCACTCATATTCTTGAATAAATAAAACTTTTTTTAAAGATGCTTTGAAATATATATGGTATGGAAAGTCATTTTCATAGAAAGAAAGTAACATAACTGAAAAATACAACTAGAAATAAAAAAGAAAAGAAAAGAAAAAAGAATATGCATGTGGGCAATGTTGTTGCACTCAGAGTCCTGGCAGCTGCTGCTCGCAGATCTCTGAGTTTGAGGAGTACACTTGTCTACACAGTAACTACAGGCCAGTCAAAGCTACACAACATAGTTCAGTTTGTTTTTTATTTCAAAAAGTGCAGGTGTCAAATACGAAATTGTAGGGCATGTGAAGAATGTGTATACTTATGATCAGAAAACTAACATAAGGGTCCTGGTTCTCTGATGCTGGAAGCAAACTGAAAGGTTTCTACTGAGTGGGATGAATGACTAAGAGAGATTTCTGTCTTTGTCTATATGGGGGTGGTGTGTAAAAATATAAAAATTCAGCACTTGGGAGGCAGAGGCAGGCGGATTTCTGAGTTCGAGGCCAGCCTGGTCTACAAAATGAGTTCCAGGACAGCCAGGGCTATACAGAGAAAACCTGTCTCAAAAAAAAAATTAATTGAGCCATAGACTTTTAAGATTTATATACTTTATGTACATAAACACTGAAAAAACATTTTTATTAGATATTTTCTAAATTTACATTTCAAATGCTATCCTGAAAGTTCCTTATACCCTCCCCCCCCCCTGCCCTGCTCTCCTACCCACCCACTCCCACTTATTGGCCCTGGCGTTCCACTGTATTGGAGCATATAAAGTTTGCAATACCAAGGGGCATCTCTTCCCGATGATGGCCACCTAGGCCATCTTCTGCTACATTTGCAGCTAGAGACACAAGCTCTGGGGGTTCTGGTTAGTTCATATTGTTGTTCTTATAAGGTTGCAGACCCCTTCAGCTCCTTGGGTACTTTCTCTAGCTTCTCCATTGGGGGCCCTGTGTTCCATCATATAGATGACTGTGAACATATGCTTCTGTATTTGCCAGGCACTGCATAGCCTCATACGAGACAGTTATATAGGGGTCTCTTCAGCAAAGTCTTGCTGTCATATGCAATAGTGTCTGGGCCTTTGCTTAGGAACAGCAGTGCTACTAATCACACAACTTGACTCTGATACAATTCCTTTCTCACAGGAGAAGCTTCAGGCAGCTCTGCAGAAGCTGATGGAAAATGAGAAAATATGTGATGAATGGCAGGATGACCTTCAGCAGCAGAGAACTGACTGGGAGGCAAGTGGGGACCCTTTCTAAGGGAGTCATCCTGATACCCAAGAGGGACCTGGGCAAGAAGCTCCTGAGATCTCTACTTCCTGGGAGTTGATGAGGCCTTGATACTCCTCCCTACTGGTTCCCCTGGCTGGAGATGCAGAGTCAGTGTATCACACCTGAGCTGGGCTTTGTGGGGAGCTAACACCATACAGGTTGCTTGGTCAGAATGGCTGCTGGTTCCTACTCCTGTGATGGCTTCTGAAACTCCCATTGTTGGGAAATATGCTTGGGAACAGGCCACAGTTCTAATCTCAGGGTTTAGCTTCTCTTAAGGGTTCAGAGGTAGAATGAGGACTATTGCAGGCAGGAACAAGTATCCTAGGCAACTGTTTAGAAACTGACCCTCATCCAGTCATCCCACTTTGACTCACATGGCCTTGGTAAAGGTGACCTAAGATCTTTGTTTTGGAATGTCCTGAACAGACATTAAAGGAAAAACCTGCTTCCCTACGAATCCCTTCTCTTTACCAAGCTCATTTCCCTGTGAAAGGTCCCCTCCGAGAGCAGTATTTCTCTGTCTCCTATTCCCATTTAAACAGACTTAATTTCTCTCTCTTTTCCTACCCATGAAGAAGCAAATACAGAGAAATGTAGAAAATGTTCAGAGACAGTTTAATGAACTAAGAGAGTTCCTGGACTCCAAAGAGAATGAGGAGCTGCAGAAGCTGAAGAAAGAGAAGAAAGACGTTGTGAAAACACTGGAAGAATCTGAAAATGAGCTGGTGCAGCTAAAGCATTGGGTGAGAGACCTCATCTCAGATGTGAAGCATCAGCTGAAGCTCTCAACAATGGAAATGCTGCAAGTAAGACTAGATAAGGTCCCAGGGTCTGAGAGTCCGAGGATATGGAAGCCATTGACCTCCCTCTCTGCTGCTATGTTCTCCATGATGATGACAGGGACTACTTCCTGTAGTCTTTATGAATCAGGGTCAGAAGCTGGGGAATCACTGCCTGCTTGAATGCCAAGTGGAAATTGTGTTTTAATGGTTTATCAATAACTTATCATTACTAAAGGTAAACCTTGGGAAGAAGATCTCTTGCCTCTTGGGCTTTATTACCCTGGTCTATTGCTAGGCATATGTGAAACACACTTTCAGCTGTCAAGTTAGTCACTTCACCAGAAATTGAAATTAGTAGAGTTTGTTTCTCCTTCTGACAGTTTGAGACTTTTAATTTCAGTGCCTCTGATTCCTGTGGAACAAGACGATGTTGGTAGGGGTACCATCCAAGAACTTAGAGTTTTCCCTGACTCTGCCTACCAATAGTTGATAGGAAAGCTGTCTTCTTTATCTATTGAGGTATAAAGTTTGAAGTATTTGATCTCTATCACATTTTTAAATAATATATTTAAAGATCATAGTCTGGTAAAGAATATCTTTGTAGAAATTTGTTTCTTTTATCTGAATTATCATCTTGTAGACCTTGCTAGAAATTTTTCATGTCCCTTTTGTTGGTTCTAGAAATTTTTCATATTCTTTTTATTGCTGCTTTTCCATTGTATTATTTTCATTATAATTGAAAACAATCATAATAGATAGAATTATGTAACTATATCTAAAATGAGCTAGTTAATATAATAACTACAGCTAGCACACTTCATAATTGTGCAATTTTATCTCTTAACTAATGAGTCTGAACATTTTTCTCTACCTCCAGTCCCTGACAATGCCATTCTAATATTTACCATGGTGAGATGAAGTATGTTTACATGACACATATTTCTTTTATTTATCAGATATTTTCTTTATTTACATTTCAAATTCTATCCCAAAAGTTCCCTATACCATCCCCCCACCCTGCTGCCCTAGCCACCCACTCCCACTTCTTGGCCCTGGCATTCTCCTGTACCGGGGCATATAAAGTTTGCAAGACCAAGGGGCCTCTCTTCCCAATGATGGCTGACTAGGCCATCTTCTGCTACATATGCAGTTAGAGACATAAGCTCTGGGGGTACTGGTTAGTTGATATTGTTCCACCTATAGGGTTGCAGACCCCTTCAGCTCCTTGGGTACATGCTCTGGCTCCTCCATTGGGGGTCCTGTGTTCCATCCTATAGTTGACTGTGAGCATCCCCTTCTGTTTTTGCCAGGCACTGGCATAGCCTCACAAGAGATAGCTATATCAGGGTCCTTTCAGCAAAACCTTGATGGCATATGCAATAGTGTCTGGGTTTGGTGGCTGATTATGGGATGGATCTCAAGGTGGGGTGGTCTCTGGATGGTCCATCCTTTCATCTTAGCTCCAAACTTTGTCTCTATAACTCTTTCCATGGGTATTTTGTTCCCTATTCTAAGGAGGAATGAAGTATCCACACTTTGGTCTTCATTCTTCTTGAGTTTCCTGTGTTTTGCAAATTGTATCTTGGGTATTCTAAGTTTCTGGGCTAATATCACTTATCAGTGAGTAAATATCAAGTGACTTCTTTTGTGATTGGGTTACCTCACTAAGGATGATATCCTCCAGATACATCCATTTGCCCAAGAATTTCATAAATTCATTGTTTTTAATAGCTGAATAGTGCCCCATTGTGTAAATGTACCACATTTTCTGTATCCATTCCTCTGTTGAGGGATATCTGGGTTCTTTCCAGCTTTTGGCTATTATAAATAAGGCTGCTATGAACATAGTGGAGCATGTGTCCTTATTGCCAGTAGCCAACATCAAACTAAATGGCGAGAAACTCGAAGCAATTCCACTAAAATCAGGGACTAGACAAGGCTGCCCAGTTTCTCCCTACCTATTCAATATAGTACTTGAAGTCCTAGCTAGAGCAATTCAACAACAAAAGGAGATCAAGGTGATACATATTGGAAAGGAAGAAGTCAAAATATCACTACTTGCAGATGATATGATAGTATATATAAGTGACCCTAAGAACTCCTAAACCTGATAAACAGCTTCAATGCAGTAGCTGGATATAAAATTAACTCAAACAAATGAATGGCCTTTCTCTACACAAAGGATAAACGGGCTGAGAAAGAAATTAGGGAAACAACACCCTTCACAATAGTCTCAAATAATATAAAATACCCTAGTGTGACTCTAACTAAGTGAATGATCTGTATGATAAGAACTTCAAGTCTCTGAAAAAAAGAAATTAAAGAAGATCTCAGAAGATGGAAAGATCTCACATGCTCATGGATTGGCAGGATTAATATAGTCAAACTGGCTATCCTGCCAAAAGCAATCTATAGATTCCATGCAACCCCCATCAAAATTCCAACTCAATTCTTCACTGAGTTAGAAAGGGCAATTTGCAAATTCATTTGGAATAATAAAAAACCTAGGATAGCAAAAACTATTCTCAACAATAAAAGAACCTCTGGGGGAATTACCATGCCTGACCTCAAGCTGTACTACAGAGCAATTGTGATTAAAACTGCATGGTACTGGTACAGCAACAGACAGGTAGATCAATGAAATAGAATTGAAGACACAGAAATGAATCCACACACCTCTCGTCACTTGTTCTTTGACAAGGCAGCTAAACCCATCCAGTGGAAAAAAGACAGCATTTTCAACAAATGGTGCTGGCACATATTTCAATAATATCATTTAGTGGTCTTTTATCTGTTTCTAGCTGGGTGCATATAACAAATTCTCTGAGTTCAGAAAAATTACCAAATGACAATAGTTCTTGCTCTTAAATACCTAATATTTTAATATATACATTAAACATATAATTTTTATCCATTCATCTGTTGATTAATTCTCCAATTTAACCACTATTTTACCTACTATACTAAGGATTCAGTGGACATGGACACACTGAGTTCTTCATGAGGACAAACTTGTGCATTAGAATTCATTTCTACCTAGAATAATTAATTCTCTCACAAAATTCTTTTTTTCTGTGGAATCTAGTTTATTTATGTTATATAAAATAAATCCGTATGTGGTAATGTGTAATCACTTAACTTCAAAGCTTCTAATATAGAGAAGTGAAATACACACACACACACACACACACACACACACACACAAATATCCAGTGGAAACCAAACATCCAATAATTTTTTTTCCTTTTTTTATTAGATATTTTCTTCATTTACATTTCAAGTGCTATCCCAAAATTCCCCTATAAACCCCCCCACTCCCACTTTTTGGCCCTGGCATTCCCCTGTACTGGTGTCAAACCCAGGAAAAAGTGGCAACTTGCAGTAACTACTTAACATATCACAAAGGACCTGTCCAGTCAGGTCTTGATATCTGACCTCAATAAGCCAATATAAAGGTGCCTATTTGATACTGGATAGCAGAAAAGGGAGATTTACTAATGGGTGCCACATTTTGAAAAGAGAGGAAGAGATTAAAAAAAAAACCCTCTGTGCATCTTCAGGTTCCCTAAGTGAGATCAAAGTTTAAATAAAGAGCCAAAAATATGCACATATGTGTAGTCCAAGTCAAGGGGTGGTCCATTGTTCTTCCATCATGATCTGTGTGACAGTGTCACTCTTTAAGGTGGTCAGACAAGTCATTACTTTTTGAAATATTTTGTAGAGAATAGCTCTTCCTCTGGATAAAGCTGTTTTTATTCTCTGAATATGAGATCCTGGAGAAATTCCCATTTCTTTGGAGTCTTTCTTTCAACATTTGATAGTCAAGTTGAGAGACATGAATATCTCTTTAGATCAACTATTTTCCTGCCAGGAAAATTCAAAAAGAGAAGAAAAACAGAAGGGGAGGGATGGTTAAATGATTAAAAGAATCTGGAATTCAGCTTCTCACATATATGAGTTTTCAGTAAGATAATGGATACATAACATGTAGCATGAGAAAGGTCACATGTTTATTTGTTTAACAGTATGCACATAAAAACCTATGTAAACTCTCAAAGTACTATTTCTTTATCTTTTGTCTCCAATGCCTGGTAGCATAAGACCGAGAGTCTATTAATTTACATATAAGTCAAATAAAAAGCCATGCCCTGTATTTATATCATGTCTTGGTGAACTGTGGGTGAATTATTTGATTCTCTTTTGACTTTGACTCTTCAGCCAATAAGAGTGTAACCAGGATTTGCAAGATCATGAAGAGCATGTTATTAACTGTTTTCTCCCTTCTCCCTAGGGTGTAAATTGTGTCCTGAGAAGGTAAGTCTGGGCTGATAGGGAAGGATAGCCCTTTGTGTGGTGAGAATTGTTTGATATTCAACTAGAATAAATATCTCTGGGTTTTTTCAAAATTAACACATAATGCTATTCTGAAGTTCTAGGAAGAGGAAAGAGGAGGAGGAGAAAGGCAGGGCCTGTACATTTTGTAACTACTGAGAACAGATTAGGTTCTCTTTAAGTGGACTGGGTCATGGAAATTTATTGACTAGGTCAGTACTGAGATAAAGCAAATGGGCCTACAGATGCTTTTGGACTCCTCATGAATGCATCATTCTGTCCATACTGTGTGTTTGTACCCAGCTCCGGATCTGCAGGTGACAAGTGCATATAGATGGTGTATGTCCTATGTGTCTGCAATGTTCATAAAGTTGTATAGTGAAAAACTTCCCGAGTATTTTGTGTATTTTTCTTCGGGATAGAGAACATCCAGATATCCTTTGTGGTTGTATTTAAATTTTTTTTAAAAAGATACTTGACTCTGTGGGCGCAATATTTTGGCAGTTAAACAATGGCTGCAGTTGGACTGCATACATCACAGGACCGTGAGAAGCCTTGCCCTTGTGTAAAGTGTCACATTCCAGCTCTCAGCATCAGGGTCCATCCTAACACATGGAGCTGTATCAGACTAAGTGTGGCTTCCTGTCTTCTTTTCCAAATTTTGTCATCTTAACAAAAGAATGTGAAGAAGTCGATGACAGTTGACAGTGTCCTCATTGAGAAAGTGTCTGAAGTCTACAACTTTCTTCAAAGGATTTCTGACACCCTATGATTATTATACCAAGTTTTTGAAAACCCATCTTCTTTCATTTCATTTCTTTCTTTTCTTTTTTCCATGTTTCTATTTACTCATTTATGTTTGTTTGTTTGTTTGTCAAACAGGTTTTTTCTTTATATCTCTGCCTTTTTTGGAACTCACTGATCCCCCTGATCTGCCTTCTAAGTACACGTACACCATTCCCATACCACACATTATTTTTCTGTTATTTCTCTTTGATTTTTTTTCACTTTAATTTTTTTAATTCACTAATTCATATTTAAAGGAGTTCTCAGAGAGAAGGAGGGAAAGTGGAAGAAACATGTTGTTTAAGTAAGAAGTTAAGGCACTATGTTTTTTAGAATAAGGCTTTCCCAACATCACACAGCAAGTAAGTGGGCAGGGTCATAAGTGTGCCCCTTATCTCTACAGTAAATAGTCTACATTCCTTCTTCCTTCTCAGAATTCTCAGGATAGTTCAAGGACATGTACGGTTAGAATGCCAGAGAGTCAGTGTTGGTCAAAAGTCAAAGTTTAGAGATGTGAAAGTCATTTTTTTTATCCCTAGGAATCAGACCTTGAGACTGAAACAGCCCAAAATGGTCCCCCCCAAAAGAAGAAGAATGTTCCAAGCTCCAGATCTGAAAGGAATGCTGCAAGTGTATCAAGGTGAGGGAAGCAAAATTCTGTAACTCCATGTATGATTCTAGGTATGTTAGACTGCATAAAGAAGCAAGTAAGTTTCTGACTATACGGGTAGAAGGACAGAGAAGAACAGATAGTGTGTCCCTGTGACATCATTGTATATGGTTAAAAATCATCATTCATCCCATACTATATCACAGTTTCCAAACCTTCCCCACATATGGACAAGGGATGGGCTTTAATAGTTTGATTCCTTCACTGTATTTACTGCTGTGACTTTTCATTATTTCAGGGCTCATGGATATCCAGCAATACTGGGGTAAGGAGAAACCACAGCACAGTGAGCCCTTCTCCTCTCAGTGTCTTCCAGAGTTTATTTCTCTGTTAAGTCTCAGGTTTCATGTTGCTTCTCCCACTATGCATAGCAATCTGCCTCTGCTTGACTTTAAACAAGGCTTCTCCATGTTTCCTTGCTCTTTCTCCTTATGCTTCTGATGCTTAAGTTACAAATAAGGCTGTACTTTCTATTTTATCTGGCTCAAAACATATATGTCTCATTTTTCTGCAGTTCGTGTGACTCTACAAGAAAACATCCAGGAAAGCATTGTCATTAACATAAACAAAACACAAGTAGGACATATGAGTAAGTATAGGAGGAATATTCAAGTTTCTGAGACCTACCATTTGGGTATCCTGGGATACCCAGCTATTTCCTCAGGGAAGCATTACTGGGAAGTAGATGTGTCTAGAAGTGATGCCTGGCTCCTCGGATTGAATGATGGAAAGTGTGCTCAGCCTCAATTTCATTCAATGAATGAAATAAGCTTCAAAATGCAACATGAATCTAATGATAAACAAAATGTAATGTATCAGCCTAAATATGGCTACTGGGTTATAGGGATGAGGTATAAGCTTTTATACAAGGCCTTTGATGAGTGTTCTATCACCCACAATTCCAGTGTCTTAGCCCTCTCTCTGTCTGGTCGTCCCAGTCGTGTTGGAGTTTTCCTGGACCGGGAAGCTGGCACTCTCTCATTTTATGATGTTTCTAACTGTGGAGCTCTCATCTATAGGTTCTATGACCCGTTCTTCCCTCCTACACTTTATCCATATTTTAATCCTATGAATGGTACAGGGCCTATGATTATATGTGGGCCACCCTCCTAAACCCTCACCTATATCTATACAGTGTCCCCACGTCTGGTGTAAATTATTGCAAGAGCCCTCTTGCATCATTCTAATTTTATTTTGTCTTGGGCCCTTTATTTTAATGACCTTCACTTCTAACCACAAACCACTGTGGATTCATTTCCTTGATCCAGTTGCTTGTCTGCTCACAAAATGATTACAGTCATTTGTCATTTCCCATATTCACAAAGAAAATGGTTGTTCCCTCATGAAGTAAAATAGAGCCTCTGCTAAGACCATCTCTGTAGGAACACAGTCAAAAGAATGGCTCACAGTGAACAATGTGTTAGGGACATGTGAGAGAGGCCCCAGGGGAAAAAAAAAGGCAGAGAGCCTTTAACCTCAAGGACATTTTGTTCCCTGGATTGCTTTGGATGTGATTTTGAGCCTCCTGCAAAAAGAACATCTGCATTCAATTTGTAAGATAGGTTTACTCTTGTTCGATATCAGAACATAGCTATAGAACCCATTCCTGTGCAAGGATATACTGAGAGCCAGCCTCAATGTACACTGGTTCTGAATATGGGCTTGTGCCTTGATTTCATGATTTCTGAGATATAATCTATAGTGACAGACAATTGTGCTTCTATGGTCTCTCTTGAGACAGTTGTAAGAAATGTTTCCTCTGTGAATATTTAGTATATTCTTACTGGTATCTATTTATATGTTTTTCTGATTTTGTTTTTCTGAACTCAAACAACCTTCTTGCATGCTTTTGTATATTCATATTCATATTCATGCTTTTGTATATTTGTATATTCATAAATTTACTTCAGTGAAACTGAAGTAAAATTTTCTGCAGTATCAGGCTGCCCCCATTCTTTAACATCTTCAAACCTCAGGTCGTACAGACAGAACCACCTAGGTCCACAATGGTAGACAACCTTCTTTCTTGTGGTGACAAAGATAGAAGCCAGGGCTTCGTGAGTGCTTATGACTTGCTCTACCACTGAGTCACTTGCCTCAGCTCTGTTAGCCACATTCTTTCTGTCACTGACCAAAGATGAGAGAAAGTTCTTCTCCAGTGTGTCTAGCAGTTTAGGAAATTATATGTAGGAGTCTCTCTTTAAGGAATGGGCCTCAGCAGAAGGTCAGTTTAACCACAATGCTTGTGTTTCATCAAAGAGTTAAGAAGGAGACATCTCAAATGACATCCACTAAGACCATGTGATTAGAGTATCCAGGTTCTAATCCTGCCTCTCCACATAACATTACAGCCCTGAATAACATTTTTTCAAGCCTATGTTTGCTTGTATTTTTTTCTTTTGGTTCATTTTTCTTGTTTATTTTTCAGTTTTGGTATAAATAGTACCTCTGTATTGCAAGTCATTGTAGGAAAATAAATTTGAAATTTTTAGAAGTCTCTGAGAGTAACAGCCCTTTCCTCTATGAGTGATGAACTGAGTTAATTTACTCAGACCCTCGTGGCTGAAGGAGCCAGCCAGCTCTGAGAGATGATTCTCTCACTGTAAAAATATGCTATAGAACACATAGGCTGAAACACATAAACAAATGAAAAAGGATTATGGAATTTTTAGTGAAAGAAGTTCAATACTTACAATGCATCCAGTATACATTCAGTAGGTGGTAATTGTGCTAATTACTGGGTAGATGTACTGTACTGATGCTCTATGTGACACTGTGTGACTGGGGAAACTACAGTATAGCTCTCCTCATGTTTGGATGTTAGGTTCTGTGAACTGCCACCAAGGCTACACTAATATGTTGTAGATATCTGTGTTTTTTTTATTGTTGTTGTTTTCACACTTATTTTTGAGAGTGTACTTGTTTAGCTGTATTCGTTATCAAATAAGCTAAAGTCTATGATTTTCTATTTTATAATGAATGGTAATGATGACAATAATAGCCACAACCATACCTTTTGCTGTGTTGTAAAATGTAAACAATATTTCTAGGAATGTTTCTAGGAACTCATATTGCTTCTAGCATATAAGTGATATCCAATATGGTATCTGTTAAATTTTTTCTCCCTTTTGACGGGACCATAATAAAGTATCATTGGAATGACCAACAGATGTTGCCATGATGTTTTTGATACAATCCCAGCACTCAGGAGACAGAGACAGGAAGATTGCCGTGCAGGCCAGGCTGAGTTTACACAGGATTACCGTGCTTTGCTTTGGTTTTGCTTACTTTCCTTTTGTGTTGAAGTTTACAATACATAGCAACAGACCAAAACTCAACACTGTTAAAGGAGAATGTGCTAGGTTTTAGATAAGCAAGGAGGTTCAAGAGGACACTGTGAGGATTACTGGGGGATCCGATTTTATTTAAAGATTCATATTGACATAAACAGACAGACACAGAAAGGACACATCATGAGTTGTGGTACCCAGAGAAGGTAAGGTCCCAGCACCACAGGAGACTGAAGGAAGGGATCTCTGCAAAGCATGGAGACAGGTAAGACTCTTCTACTTTTTACCATAGGGTGATATCTCAGCAGTAGTGTGCAGCCAGGCTCTCTGATGTCAGGGCAAGAGTCATAGCAGTCATATGACACAGGACATGGCAACCTCCCAGGGAGGCCCATTTAGGTTAGTATGGCTCCTGCAAGACAGAGGAGTCAATCCCCTTATTGCAGCTGTCTATGTGAGAGGAAGAGAGGGAGTACATACCGGGCAGCAAGTACAATACAAATTTTAGCATCACATGCTGACAGAGTATGCATCAGCTCATTCAAAAGCATCACCAAGCTTCAGTTATCAGGGAAATTCAAATCAAAATGACCCTGAGATTCCACCTCACACCAATCAGAATAGTCAAAGGCACAGGTGACAGTAGATGTTGACAATGTGCAGAAAGAGATACATTCCTCCAATATGGGTGGGATTGCAAGCTGGTAAAACCGCTTTGGAAATAAATCTGGGCGTTCCTAAGAAAGTTGAAAATAGTTCTACTGGAGGACCCAGCTATACCACTGCGGGGCGTATACTGAAAAAATGGCCCAACATATAAAAAGGATACATGCTCCACTATGTTCATAGCAGCTTTATTTATAATTGCCAAAAGCTACAAATACCCAGATGGCTCTCAACAGAGGAATTGATACAGAATATGGGATACATTTACATGACACAGCTATTAAAAACAATGACTTCATGAAATTCGCAGACAAATGGATGGAACTAGAAAATATCATCCTGAGTGAGGTAACCCAGAACAAAAGAACACACATGCTATGTACTCACTTATAAGTGGATATAAGCCCAAAAGCTCAGAATACCCCCCCCAAAAAAAACCCTCACAGACCACATGAAGCTTAAGAATAAGAAAGACCAAAGTAGATGCTTCCATCCTACGTAGACAGTGGAACAAAATAATCACAGGAGGTAGAGGGAGAAAGGGACCTTAGGGGGAGAAAAGAGGGGGAGGAAAAGGGGGGCAGGATCAGGTATTGGAAGGGAAAGAAGTAGTGAAGGTCAGGAAATTAAATAGAAGTAGGTAGCTGTGGGGGATGGGGGCACGGGATAGCCACAAGATAGTCCCAAATGTTAGGTAAGGGAAAGGCTCCCAGGACCCAACAAGGATGACTTTAGCCTAAATACTTAACAAAGGGAAAAGAGAACCTGTAGAGATCACCTTTAGTAGCTAGACGTGGATCCTAGCTGAGGATGGGGTCACTACCCATTTCAAAATCTTTAAACCAAAACGTTCCTGTCCAAAGGAAAGACAGGGACAAAAAATGGAACAGAGCCTGAAGGAAAGGCCATCCAAAGACCACCCCACCTAGGGATCCATTCCGACTGCAGATGCCAAACCCCTGCACTATTAATGATACCAAGAAGCACTTGCTGACAAGAACCTGGTATGGCTGTTCCCTGAGAGGTTCTACCAGCATCTGAGTAATACAGATACAGATACTTACAGCCAACCATTGTACTGAGCCCAGAACCCCAATAGAAGAGCTTAGACCCCTATGGTCTTAATGACTTACAGACCTGAAGGGGATTGTAGCCCCATGGGAAGAACAATTTGCAACTAAATGCCAAGAACTAAGCCATCAACCACAGAAGGGTCCATGGCTCCAGATACATAGGTAGCAGAGGATGGTATTATCTGACATCCACGGGAGGTGGCCCTTGGTCCTGTGGAGGCTTGATGCCCCAGCACAGGGGGATGCTAGAGCCATGAGGCAGGAGTGGGTGAGTGGTTAGAGGACTAACCTCATAGAGTCAAAGTGGATTGAGAGGGGGGATGGTATGGTTATTTATGGTAACCAGTAAAATTGATGTCATTTGAAATTTAAACAAATAAACTGATTAATTTTTAAAAAGAAAAAGAAGAGGAATGCTTTTTTTTTTCTACTTACTAGACTGCCACTGTTCAATTTCAATCATGCCTGAGTTGGACAAATCCCCTCTAGCTCCAAAAAAAGGTTCCAAGAAGGCTGTCACCACAGCACAAAAGAAAGAGGGCAAGAAGCCTAAGGGCAGCCACAAGGAGGGCTACTCCATCTATGTGTATAAAGTGCGGAAGCAGATGTACCCTACCACTGGCATATTGTCAAAGGCCATGGGCATCATGAACCCGTTTATTAACTAAATCTTCGAGAGCATTGCAAACGAAGCTTCTTGTCTGGTACATTACAACAAGGGGTCTACAATCACATCACTGGAGATCCAGATAGCAGTGAGCCTTCTACTGCCTGGAAAACTGGCTAAGCACACCATGTCTGAGGACAACAAGCCTGTCGCCAAGTACACCATCATCAAGTAGAAGCACTCCTGGATGAGGCACTCGCTGGCTCTTTTGGTCTTAAAGGCTGTTGCAGTCACCCGCTCAAATCAGGAGAGAACTTTGTTTTACATTTTGTTTTGCATCAGTTTCTAGTTACTATTCCAAAGATACTTTCAGGGTCTTGGAAAAGGTAAACTTCAGAAGTTTTAAGCCTTTGTGGCTTTGACTTTCCCTGTGGGTATCTGGTTTGCTGGTAGAGACACCCTACTTAGGTTCTTGGAGTTCTTTTTAGACTATAACAATGGAGGTGGGTCTCTGGGCCCAGCTGCTGTGTTCTAGACTGTTGTTTCTGGGTCTCTTTTGTTTGTTGAACTAAAGTGAGATGGTTTCCTTACCTTGGCAATTAGAGGACTCCAGGACACAATGAATTCTGTGTCTAAGAATTCTGGGTACCAGCTGTCTACAACTGAAACCGATCTGTCCCTTTACTTGGTGTGGCCTGGGCACCAGCAGTTTCAGGTACTTAGGGTGGTGTCCCTCTTACTTACTGATTTACAACACATGAAAGTTCCACGTTGCTGCAGATTTGGTAGAAGTCTGTTGTGGTTCTCTATCAGGCTTTAGAATCCCTGCTCGTGGCTTGTTTTGTTTGTTTGTTTTGTTCTGGTTTTGTTTTTTTGTTTTTTTCCATTTACTACTTTGCATTAACCCCTGTACTGCCAGGTTACTGCAAGGATACTGCTCCTTTATTCTCTGGGCCCATGAACTTTCTAATTCACAACCTCAGGAATTAGCTTTTTTCTACAAGAGGTTGTCTGAAGTTCCTTTTGCTTTCTTGTTTACTCTGTGGTTGGTCAAGCTGGCCTGACTTTTTTTTGTATCTCCAGAAACCACCAAAGTCTTAACCAGAGTAGATGCTACTGTTTTAAATTACTTACTGAATGCATTTTGTATCACTGCTTTTTAAAAATTACTAATTGATTTTTATATCAAGGTTGGGGCAGCAGGAGCCTTGTCTATTTGATGTATATGAAGACACTATGGAACAGAAATGTTTTGAGGATTCATTCTCCAAATGTGTCTTTAGTTATAGTTACTGTGTTAACTCTTCTTAGTTGTCAACCCAAGCAGTGGGGTACATCTGTGATGGAATTTTTTCTTAATTCTTGTAATTTGAAGCGAGAAGAATCACTCTTCATCTGGATCTTTTGAGGCAGGAAGATCCACCTTTAATCTGGGCCACACCTGTTGGCAGCTTCTATTAAGGACATGGAAGACAAAAGCTTGTTCTTTGCCTGCTTGCTCGAGATGGCAAGTCTATTCCTTAACTGGTATTCGAGCCTACTTCTTCAGATTCTGCAATACATTGAAGACCACCTGAGACATCCTGTCTTCTGGACTGAACAACTACTGAATTATTGGAACTTCCATTGGTAGACAGCCATTGTTGGACTAGCTGGACCCCAACCCAGGGCTCTGCATGATAGGCTGTGAAGTGAAGAGTGAAGTTCAATAGAAGCTAAACAGGTTGGTGCACTGGCCAACTCATGGGCTAACAGCACCCCCTTTTGTTTCTTGACCTGAAGACAATGGCCTTGGTTTTTTGTTTGTTTGTTTGTTTGTTTGTTTTGTTTTATTTTGTTTTTTGGAGTTTAGCTTCACATTTTGCCTTTGAATATTTTACTGGTGAAGATACTTGATGGCTTGATCACTTTCTCAATTCTGCTTTAAGGTAAGGGCTCCTGAAGCAGATTACAGGAGCTTTGTGAATCCAAGAAAGAGTTCCAGATATTGTCATAGATCGAATAAATCCTGCTTACTGCATGTGCATTTTCAAGTTTGTTGGCACTATTATTATCATTAATAAAGTTATCAATTAATTTTCAAAATAGGAATGAGAATATCTGAAGTATGAATTCACAAATGTCTTTACTTTTATCCAAATATAAATACATTTATATTTAATAAAATTAAGCATTTAAGTTCTTAGGTCTCCAGGGTTCTTTTGTTTAATATTTCTTACATAATCATGTTCTGTGGGAATCCCTTTCCTCGGTTAGAAATAAAAGTCAGTGTGTATTGCACACAGTTAGATTCACACCACAGCACTGCTCACTAATAGTGTGGCCATTCCTATGCTTACCTGGTCACCATCCTTCTCACTGAGGTCAAAGACCTGAAGGACAGTGTCTGATCTTTACAGAAATGGGAATAGAATTCTATCTATAGAAAATGTTCATGCAGTACTACATGATAATCTGGGTATTTCATGATTTTAATTACCAAGAAGGCCTTAAGAAGAAACAGAGAAGGCCTTGAGTAAAATGTGTAAAAGACAAAGATATGATGGCACTTGCCTCTCATCCCAGCACTCAGGAATTTGAGAAAGGAGTACTCCCTGGAATTGGAGACCGTCCAGTATGCTTAGTGAGTTCCAGCCTAGGTTTGAATATAGAGTAAATTCCTGCCTCAAAAACAAATTGTTAAAGTATTTTGAATAAGTATAAACAGATCAGAAGGATTGGAACACCATAAAATTGCTTGCCAGCAATTGTGTCACAGCAAAAAACAACAGTAGAGTCTCATGTGTTCATGCAAATGTGTAGTTTAGACTAGGGGTACAGCTAGTGATGGAGCTGTAGCTCAACCTCCACTAGTGCTCAGATTTCAATTCCTTAAAGTCAAAGACCAAATTAAACAACAACAAAAGCCTATGACCCCAGCACTGTGAGGCTGAGGGAGCTAGAGTTCAGTTAGGGTCTGGCTGGGGTATACTTTGAGAGCCTGTCTCAAAGGAAGAAGGGAAGGAAGAAGAAAGAACATCATATATGTGAATTGAATTCAAATTACAGGGTCATATCTACTGTCACTCATCATCCCATATTTCAGTAGATCTGAGAATGTAGGGAAATAATGAAAGAGGGAATCAGGAGTGGGGATGAGACAGGTGATGGTGACTGCACAGGCTTTTCCATTGTTCCCTCACACAACCGATTTTCTTTCTTAAATCCTTTCTTCTTTCTTTCTTTCTTTCTTTCTTTCTTTCTTTCTTTCTTTCTGTCTTTCTTTCTTTCTTTCCATCTTTCTTTTTTTCCTCCTCCTTTCTTTTCTCTTTTGAAAGTTTCATGTATCTCCCATTCTGTCCTGACATCAGTCATCAATGGGTAAAGATGGCCTTTGAGCACCTGATCTTTATGCCGCCAGCTGCAAATCAGTGGAATACTTTGCTAGTTTGAATAAAATGGCCCCAGAGACTAATATCTTTTAATACTTGGTTCAAAGTTAGCAAGACACTGTTCAGAAAGATTAGGAGTGGTCAGTACACTGAGGTGATCGTGTGCCACAGTGCTCTGTGCTGATCCTGTGCCACAGCGACCACATCTGATCCCATGTCACATCACTGCATTCTCAAATATCTCCGAGAGATAGCTGGTCTCACAAAAACCAGGCTCACAACAGGCTAACAGAAGGGACAAGCCAAAGTCATAGACAGCAAGGCCAGCTAACACCAAAGATTACCACAGGGTGAGAGGAAAGGGCAAGAACATATGCAACAAAAACCCAGGCTACTTGGCATCTTCAGAACCCAGTTGCCCCACTGCAATGAGCCCTGGATACCACAACACACCAGAAAAGCAAGACTCTGATATAAAATCACATCTCATTATGATGATAAATGACTTTAGAAAGGAGATAATTAACTCCCTTTAAGAAATACAGGAGAACATAGGTAAATAGGTAGAAGCCCTTGAAGGGGAAACAGAAAAATCCCTTTAGAAATTACAGAAACACACAACCAAACAAGTGAAAAACTGGAAGATAACTAGTCTCTAAAAACAGAAATAGAAATCACAAAGGGAGACAACCCTGGAGATAGAAAACCTAGGAAAGAGATCAAGAGTCATAGATGAGAGCGTCACAACAGAATACAAGAGAAAGAAGAGAGAATCTCAGGGACAGAAGTTACCATAGAAAACATTGACACAACAGTTAAAGAAAATGGAAAATGCAAAAAGTTCTTAAACCAAAACATTCAGGAAATCCAGGACAAAATGAGAAGACCAAAGCCAAGTATAATACATATAGAAGAATGTGAAGATTCCCAATTTAAAGAGGCAATAAATATCTTCAACAAAATTATAGGAGAAACTTCCCTAACCAAAAGAAATAGATGCTAGTAAACATACAAAAGCCTACAAAACTCTAATTAGACAAGACCAAAAAAGAAATTCTTCCCATCACATGATAGTCAAGACACCAAATGCACAAAACAAAGAAAGAATAGTAATAAAAGCAGTAAGAGGGAAAGGTCAAGTAACATATAAAGGCAGACCTATCAGAATTACACAAGACTTCTCACCAGAGACGATAAAAGCTAGAAGATACTGGGCAGATGTCATACAGACCCTAAGAGAACACAAATACCAGTCAAGGCAACTATACCTAGCAGCACCCTCAATTACCTTAGATAGAGAAACCAAGATATTCCATGACAAGAGCAAATTTATACAGTATCTTTCCACAAATCCAGCTCTACAAAGGATAATAGATGGAAAACCCCAACACAAAGAGGAAAACTACATCCTAGGAAAGTTATCTTTCAATAACACCAAAAGAAGATATCCACACAAACATAAATCCAATTCTAACATAAAAAATAACAGGAAGCAGCAATCACTATTCCTTAACATCTCTTAACATCAATGGACTCAGTCCCCAATAAAAAGACATAGATTCATAGAACTGGTATGTAAACAGGACCCAGCATTTTGCTGCATGCAGGAAATGCACCTCAGTGTCAAACAAAACTACCTCAGACTAAAGTTCTGGAAAACAATTTGCCAAGCAAATGGGGTATTTGCAATTTTCAAAACAAGCTGGGGTAGCCATTCTAATGCCAAATAAAATTTATTTTCAATCAAAAGTTATCAAGAAGGATAAGGAAGGACATTTCATATCCATCCACCAAAAAAATCTACCAAGAACTCTGAATTCTGAACATCTATGCTGCAAATGCAAGGTTACCCACATTCATAAAAGAAACTTTACTAAATGTCAAAGCACAAATTGCACCTCATCCAGTAGTTGTGGAAGACTTAAACACCCCTCTGGCATCAATGGAAACACAAACTAATCGTAGACTCAGTGAAACTAACAGACGCTATTGACCAAATGATTTTGGGTTTTTTGTTGTTGTTTTGTTTTGTTTTGTTTTGTTTTTGTTTTTGTTTTTATTTTAGATATTTACTTTTTTATTAGATACTTTCTTTATTTACCTTTCAAATGATATTTCTAAAGTTCTCTATACCCTCCCCTCGCCCTGCTCCCCTACCCACCCATTCCCACTTCTTGGCCCTGGCATTCCCCTGTACTGGGGCATATAAAGTTTGCAAGACCAAGGGGCCTCTCTTCCCAGTGATGGCTGACTAGGCCATCTTCTGCTACATATGCTGCTAGAGACATGAGCTCTGGAGGTACTACTTAGTTCATATTGTTGTTCCACCTAAAGGGTTGTAGACCCCTTCAGCTTCTTGGGTAATTTCTCTAGCTCCTCCATTGGGGGCAGTGGGTTCCATCCTATAGATGACTATGAGCATCCCCTTCTGTATTTGCTGGCATAGCCTCACTCGAGATAGTTATATCAGGGTCCTTTCAGCAAAATCTTGCTGGCATATGCAATATTTTGCTGATGCTCACATCTATGGTTCCTGATTTCTTTCCTAGGGTTTCTATCTCCAGATTTGTTTTGCTTTGGGTTTTCTTTGTTGTTTCTATGTCCCTTTTTAGGTCTTGGATAGTTTTCTTCAATTCCATCACCTGTTTAGCAGGGTTTTCCTGTGATTCTTTAAGGACTTCTACGTCTTTAGCGCTATTCTCCTGTATTTCTTTAAGTGAGTTATTAAAGTACTTCTTCAGGTCCTCTACCAGCATCATGAAATATGATTTTGAATCCAAATCTTGCTTTTTGGGTGTGTTGGGGTATTCAGGATTGGCTGAAGTGAGAATTCTGGGTTCTGATGATGGTGAGCAGTCTTGGTTTCTGTTGGTGAGATTCTTACATTTGCCTTTTGCCATTTGGTGTAATCCCTGGAGTTAGTTGTTATAGTCTCTGGCTGGAGCCTGTTCCTCCTGTGATTCTGTTAGCCTCTGTCAGCTGTCCTGGGAGTCTAGCTCTCTTCTGAGTCTCAATGGTCAGAGTACTCTCTTCAGGCAAGCTCTCCTCTTGTAGGGAAGGTGCACAGAGGTCTGGCGTTCAGATTTGCCTCCCAGTTGAAGATGAAGGCCTGGAATGGGGCCTTTACCAGAAGATGGGTTGCCTCCTCAGTCTGAGCGCTCCCCTGTTCAGCCTGCTCTGGGGGTTACAGCCCTCCCTGGCAGCCACCTCTCCTCTGGTGGGGAAGGTGCCCAGATTTCTGTTGCCAGAAAAGGGGGTCTATCCCAGAAGCCATGTGCCTCTGTCCCAGAAGCTGTGTCACTTCTGCAGTCCTCTGCTCGCCCTCCGCAGTCTGCGAGCTGATCGGGAGACAAGCTAGATATTTACTTTTTTACATTTCAAATATTCAACCCTTTCTGGTTTTCCCCTCTAAAATCCCCCTATCCACTCCCCCTTCCCCCTGCTCACCAACCTGTCCATACCTGCTTCCTGGCCCTGGCATTACCCTACACTGGGGCATAGAGCCTTCACAGGACCAAGGGCCCCTCCTCCCATTGATCACCAACTAGGCCATCCTCTGCTACATATTCACCTGGAGCCACAGGTCCCTCCATGTGTACTCTTTGATTGGTGATTTAGTCCCAAAGAGTTCTGGGGGTACTGGTTTGTTCTTATTGTTTTTCCTCCTATGGGGCTACTAATGCCTTCAGCTCCTTGGGTCCTTTCTCTAGCTCCTCTATTACAGACACTGTGCTCACTCCAATAGCAGACTTGAAGGATCCACCTCTGTATTTCTCAGGCACTGGTGGAGCCTCCCCAGAGACATCTATAACAGGCTTCTCTCAGTAAGCACTTGTTGGCATCCATAAAAGTGTCTGGGTTTGGTTATTGTATTTGGGATGGATACCCAGGTGGGGCAGTCTCTAGATAGTCATTCCTTCAATCTCTGCTCCACACTTTGTCCCTGTAACTCCTTCCATAGGTATTTTGTTTCCTCTTCTAAGAAAGATCGTGATCTTCCTTCTTCTTGACCTTCATGTGTTTTGCAAATTGTATATTCGGAAGTCTGAGCTTCTGGGCGAATATCCACTAATCAGTGAGTGCATATCATGTGTATTCTTTAGTGATTGGGTTACTTCACTTAGGATGATATCATCCAGATCCACCCATTTGTCTAAGAATTTCATAAATTCATTACTTTTAATAGCTAAGTAATATTCCATTATCATAATCTCACAGCTGCTATTTATCTGAGCTCCCAGTATCATTTCCTGTCCAACTTTCTCTTATGTGAACTTTTCCAGACATAACACAAAAATTCAGTTTGGGAAAATATTTAATATGAATTCTGGGTGTAACCCTCTATATCTTTGTTATAAGTTTTTTTTTTTTTTTAATTTTACTTTCAACACTTAAATCACAAATTCTCCCTAAATATATATACACACAAACACACAGATATAGATAGATAGATAGATAGATAGATAGATAGATAGATAGATAGAAAATAGATAGATAGATAGATAGATAGATAGATAGATAGATAGATAGATAGATAGAGATATACCCATATAAAATACTTTGTGGAACATCATCATACATGAAATAAATCACAGACTGGGATACAAGGTTCCCAGGTTGTCTTACAGCATTTCTTTCCTAGCAGTTGTGTGCTCCCAGTTACACATACATTTTGCTGTCCCCTTTTGTTGTTATTGTAATTTTATGACCACACAGACCTATTATACATGACTTCTATGCTGCTTTCTCCTTTCTCTCTAATATAAATTGGTCTTTCTCATCCATCAAAATTAGAAGTCCAGTGTCCTATTCTCCTCCTAAAGGATTCACAGTGATTTGCCAACCCTGATAACATTGCCTAAGATCAAGTGTAGAGTTGAGATGAAAATTTGATGGGTATTGCTTTGAATCTATGGATTACTTTCAGCAAGACAGCCAATTTTACTATATTGATCCTGCCAATCCACGAGCATGGGCGATCTTATCATATTCTGAGATCATCTTTGATTTTTTTTCTTCTGTGACTTGAAGTTCTTGTCATATAGATTTTTCACTTGTTTGGTTAGAGTCACACAAAGCTATATTATATTGTTTGTGACTATAGTGAAAGGTATCACTTCCGGATTTCTTTTTTTTTTTTAACTTTTTTTTTTTTTTTAGATATTTTCTTAACTTACATTTCAAATGCCATTCCGAAAGTCCCCTCCCGGATTTCTATCTCAGCCTGTATATCCATTGAGTATACAAAGGGTGCTGATTTGTTTGAGTTAATTTTATATCCGGCCACTTTGCTGAAGTTGTTTTTCAGTTGTAGAAGCTCTCTGGTAGAGTTTTGGGATTATTTAGGATATTACTATATCGTCTTCAAATAGTGATATTTTTATTTTTCTTTCCAATTTGTAACCCATTGATTTCCTATTGTTGTCTAATTGCACAAGCTAGAACATCAAGCACTATATTGAATTGATAAGGAGAGAGAGAGCAGCCTTGTCTATTCCCTGATTTTAGTGGGATTGCTTCAAGTTTCTCTCCATTTAGATTGATGTTGGCTACTAGTTTGCTGTGTATTGCTTTTACTATGTTAAGGTATGGGCCTTGAATTTCTGATCTTTTCTAGACTTTTAATATGAAGGGATGCAGAATTTTGTCAAATTCTTTTCTCACATCTAATGAAATGATCATGTGGCTTTTTTTTTCTTTGATTTTGTTCATCTAGTGGGTTAGATTGAGGGATTTCCGTATATTAAACTATCCGTGCATCGCTGGGATAAATCCTATTTGATCATGATGAATGATGGTTTTGATGTGTTCTTTGATTCAGTTTGCAAGAATTCTACTGAGCATTTTTTTTTCATCGATATTCATAAACAGGCTGAGAAAGAAATTAGGGAAACAACATGCTTCACAATAGTCACAATTGATATAAAATACCTTGGTATGACTCTAAGGAAGTGAAAGGCCCATATGATAAGAACGTCAAGTCTCTAAAGAAAAAAATTGAAGAAGATCTCAGAAGATGGAAAGATCTCCCATGCTCATGGGTTGACAGGATTAATATAGTCAAAATGGCTATCATGCTGAAAACAATCTACAGATTCCATGCAATTCCCATCAAAATTCCAACTCAATTCTTCACCCAGTTAGAAAGGGAAATTTGCAAATTCATCTAGAATAACAAAAAAACCTAATGTAGCAAAAACTATTTTCAACAATAAAAGAACCTCTGGTGGAATCACCATGCCTGACCTCAAGCTGTACTACAGAGCAATTGTGATTAAAAAAAAAAACTGCATGGTACTGGTACAGTGACAGACAGGTAGATCAATGGAATAGAAGTGAAGAACCAGAAATGAACCCAGACACCTATGGACACTTGATCCTTGACAAAGGAGCTAAAACCATCCAGTGGGGAAAAAGACTGCATTTTCAACAAACGGTGCTCGTTCAACTGGCTTTCAACATGTAGAAGACTGCAAATTGATCCATTCTTATCTCTCTGTACATAGCTGAAGTCCAAGTAGGTCAAGGACCTCCACATAAAACCAATCTACTAAAAAGAGAAAGTGAGGAAAAGTTTCGAACACGTGGGCACTAAGGAAAAGTTCATGAACAGAACATCAATGGCTTATGCTCTAAGATCAACAATTGACAAATAGTGGGTAGTCTTTGGATGGTCCTTTCTTCTGTCTCAGCTCCGAATTTTGTCTCTGTAACTTCTTCCATGTGTATTTTGTTCCCCATTCTAAGAAGGAAGGAAGTATCCACACTTTCATCTTCCTTCTTCTTAAGTTTCATGTCTTTTGCAAATTGTATCTTTGGGTATTCTAAGTTTCTGGGCTAATATCCACTTATCAGTGAGTACATATCATGTGTGTTCTTTTGTGATTGGGTTACCTCACTCAGGATGATATCCTCCAGATACATCCATTTGTCTAAGAATTTCATAAATAAATTGTTTTTAGTAGCTGAGTAGTACTCCATTGTGTAAATGTACCACATTTTCTGTATCCATTCCTCTGTTGAAGGACATCTGGGTTCTTTCAAGCTTCTGGCTATTATAAATAAGGCTGCTATGAACACAGTGTAGCATGTGTCCTTTTTACAAGTTGGAACTTCTTCTGGGCATATGCCCAGGAGAGGTATTGGGGATCCATCTCATAAACAACCCTCAAACCCAGACACTATTGCATATGGCAGCAAGATTTTGCTGATAGGACCCAGATATATCTATCTCTCGTGAGGCTATGCCTATGCCTAAAAAATACAGAAGTGGATGCTCACAGTCATCTATTGGATGAAACACAGGGCCCCTATTGAAGGGGCTAAAGAAAGTACCCAAGGAGATAAAGTGGTCTGCAACCCTATAGGAGGAACAACAATATGAACTAACCAGTACCCCCAGAGCTTGTGTCTCTAGTTGCATATGTAGCAGAGGATGGCCTAGTCAGCCATTAATGGGAGGAAAGACCCTTGGTCTTGCGAAGATTATATGCCCCAGCACAGGGGAATGCCAGGGCCAGGAAACAGGAATGGGTGGCTTGGGGAGTAGGGCGGTCAGGAGGGTATAGCAGACTTTCAGAGAAGAAACTAGGAAAGGAGATAGCATTTGAAATGTAAATGAAGAAAATATCTAATAAAAATTTAAAAAAAAAAGAATTGACAAATGGAACCTCAAATTTGCAGAGCTTCTATAAGGCAAGGTACACTGTCAATATGACAAATGGCAACCAATAGATTGGGAAAAGACTTTTACCAATCCTGCATCTGATACAGGGCTAAAATCCAACATATATAACAATCTCAAGAAGTTAGACTCCCGAGAACCAAATAATTTTAATAATACTTTTAATTAACATTATTAGTAATAATAAAAGTGGGGTACAGAGCTAAGTAAAGAATTCTCAACTGAGAAAACTTGTATGACAGAGAAGCACCTAAAGAAATGCTCAAAATCCTTAGTCATCAGGGAAATGCAAATCAAAACAACCCTGAGATTACACCTCACACCAGTCAGAGTGGCTAAGATCAAAAACTCAGGTGACAGCAGATGGTGGTGAGGATATAGAGAAAGAGAAACACTGCTCCATTGGTGGTGGAATTGCAAGATGCTACAACCCCTCTGGAAATCAGTCTGGAGGTTCCTCAGAAAATATAGGATATAGTATTACCTGAAGATCCAGCTGTACCACTCCTGGACATATACCTAGAAGACACTCTAGTATGTAATAAGGACACAAGCTCTACTATATGGTCAATTTTAGAGAAGGTACCATGAGGTGCTGAGAAAAAGGTATATTTGTTTTAGGATGAAATGTTCTATAGATGTCTGTTAAATCCATTTGCTTCATAACTTCTGCTAGTTGCACTGTGTCGCTGTTTAATTTCTGTTTCCAGGATCTGTCCATTGATGGGAGTGGGGTCTTGAAGTCTCCCACTATTATTGTGTGAAGGGTAATGTGTGCTTTCAGTTTTAGCAAAGTTTCTTTAATGAATGTGGATGTCCTTGCATTTGGAGCATAGATGTTCACAATCAAGAGTTAATCTTGGTAAATTTTACCTCTGATGAGTAAGAAGTGGACCTCCTTATTTTGGGGGGTAACTTTAGGTTGGGAGTCAATGTTATTCGATATTAGAATGGCTACTCCAGTTTGTTTCTTCAGACCATTTTCTTGGAAATTTGTTTTTCAGTGTTTTAATCTAAGGTAGTGTCTGTCTTTGTCCCTGAGGTGGGTTTCCTGTGTGCAGCAAAAAGTTGGGTCCTGTTTACATAACCAGTCTGTTAGTCTATGTCTTTTTATTGGGGAATTGAGTCCATTGACATTAAGAGATATTAAGTAAAAGTCATTGTTGCTTTCTGTTATTTTTGTTGTTAGAGGTGGAATAATGTTCATGTGGCTATCTTCTTTAGGTTTGTTGAAAGATTACTTTCTTGCTTTTTCTCGAGCTTAGTTTCCCTCATTGTGTTGAAGTTTTCCCTTTATTGTCCTTTGAATGGCTGGAATTGTGGGAAGATATTGTGAAATTTTGGATGTGTCATGGAATACCTTAGTTTCTCCATCTATAGTAATTGAGTATTTTGTTGGGTATAGAAGCCTGAGCTGGCATTTGTGTTCTCTTAGGGTCTGTATGACATTTACCCAGGATCTTCTGGCTTTCATAGTCTCTGAGGAGAAGTCAGGTGTAATTCTGATAGGTCTGACTTTATATGTTACTTGACCTTTTTCCATTACTGCTTTTAATAATTTTTCTTTGTTTTGTGCATTAGGTGTTTTAATTATTATGTGACAGGAGGAATTTCTTTTCTGGCCCAGTCTATTTGGAGTTCTGTAGGCTTCTTGTATGTTCATAGGCATCTCTTTCTTTAGGTTAGGGAAGTTTTCTTCTATAATTTTGTGGAAGATATTTGCTGGCCCTGTAAGTTGGAAATCTTCCTTCTCCTCTATACATATTATCCTTAGGTTTGGTCTTATTGTGTCCTGGATTTCCTGGATGTTTTGGGTTAGGATCTTTTTGCATTTCACATTTTCTTTGATAGTTGTGTCAATGTTTTCTATCTTCTGCCTGAGATTCTTTCTTCTATCTCTTGTATTCTGTTTGTTATGCTTACATGCTTGGCTTCTGACTTCTTTTCTAGGTTTTCTCTTTTCAGAATGGTCTCCCTTTATGATTTCTTTACTGTTTCTACTTCAATTTTTAGATAGTGGATAGTTTTGTTCAATTCTGTCACCTGATTGGATGTGTTCTCCTGTGTTTCTTCAAGGGAGTTACTTATTTCCTTCTTAAAGTCCTCCATCATTATCATGAGAAGTGACTTTAGATCCATATTTTGCTTTTCTGGTGTGATGGTGTATCCAGGATTTGCGAAGATGGGAGAGTTTGGTTCTGATGATGCCAAGTAACATTGGTTTCTGTTGCTTCGGTTCTTATGCTTGCCTTCTGCCATCTGATTATCTCAAGTGCTTGCTGCCCTCAATATATCTGATTGGAGACTCATCTTCCTGTAATTCCAGTTGATTCAGGACTCTTCAGAGTCCAGATTTCTCTGTGATCCTGTGATTATGTTATCCTATGAACCTGAGAACTTGGGTGTGTCAGAGTTCTTGGCAGTCAAGCTTTCTCTGTTACCCTGAGATCCTCGTGTGACCAAGCTCCTGGTATCCTGGAATCCTAAGATCCTGGGCGTATGACAGCACCTGGAAGATGTGTCTCCTCTGAGGACAGCAGGCTGTCTGCTGTGTCCAAAACTAAGGTATACCAGCACCCACAGAAGGAAATCTGAGCCACTGGTCAGGCAGGGCTCCTGTGTCCTTGCTTCTACCCTCACAGGCAACTCACAATTGTTTTGGAACTGATGTTGCATTCCACTCACCAGTGATCCAAAGATCCTGGACGTGCTAGGGTACCTGCAGCATGGAGAGTCATCTGGGGACCATGGGACCATCTGCCAAGTTCGTGCACAAGGTGGCTCTGAGATGGCACTTACTGTAAGGGCAAATCTTGTGTTACTTTTTGTTTTTCATCTCTTTAAACTAAGATTTTTTAAAATATTTTCATTAGATGTTTTCTTCATTTATATTTCAAATGCTATCCCCAAAGCCCCCTATATCCTTTCCCCAACCTGATCCCCAACCCACCCACTTCTGCTTCCTGTCTCTGGCATTTCCCTGTACTGTGGCATATGATCTTCTCAAGACCAAGGGTCTCTCCTCCCATTGATGGCCATCTACGCCATCCTCTGCTACATATGCAACTAGAAACACAGCTCTGGTGTGTGTGGTGGGGGGGGGGGTACTGGCTAGTTCATATTGTTGTTCCTCCTATAGGGTTGGAGACCTCCTTAGCTCCTTGTGTACTTTCAATAGGGGCCTTGTGTTTTATCCTATAGACTACTGTGAGCATCCACTTCTGTATTTGTCAGGTACTGGCATAGCCTCACAAGAGATAGCTATATCAGGGCCAGAAAGATTTTGCTGACATGACCTTGTGTCTTTAACGGATTTTTAGATTACCTGTGATCTCCTGTATTTCTTTAAAGGAGTTATTTATGTCCTTCTTAAAGTCCTCTGTCATCATAATCAGATGTGATTGTAAATCAGAGTCTTGCATTCCTGGTGTCTTGGGGTAACAAGGGCTTCTGTGGTTTGAGAACTGGATTCTGAAGATGCCAAATAGCATTGGTTTCTGTTGCTTATATTCTTGACCTTGCCTCTCATCATCTGTTTTTCTTTGGTGTTAGCTGGTCTTGCTGTATCTGACTGTGGTTTGTCCCTTATGCAAGCCAGTGTGTCAGTACTTTGGGGAGACCAGTTCTCTCTGGGGGGAATTTTGGTATGAAGAGCTATGGCACAGGATGAGCACCAGGTGCTGATGAAAACCAGAAGGATCCTGTACCAAGTTGCTCCTCAGTTACTGTATACTGAGGTCTCCAGGTGGATCCCTCTGAGCAGAAGTGGTGGTCTTATCTGTGCTCACAGGCTTGTCCAATATATGGTACATTTACACAACAGAATATTACTCATCTATTAAAAACAATCAATTCATGAAATATTCAGGCAAATGGATGGAACTTGAAAATATCATCCTGAGTGAGGTAGCTCAGTCACAAAGGAACACACACAGTATGTACTCACTGATACGTGGATATTGGCCCAAAGGTTCTTGAATACCCAAGATTCAATTCACAGCCATAAGAAGCCTAAGAAGAAGACCAAAATGTGGATGCTTCAGGGCTTCTTAGAAAGGGGAACAAAATAATCACAGGAGGAAATATGGAGACAAGGTGTAGAGCAGAGACTGAGATAAAGGCCATTCAGAGACTGCCCCACCTGGGGACCCATCCCATATACAGTCCCCAAAATCAGACTCTACTGAGTGTACAGGAAAGTGCTTTCTGATGGGAGACTGATATGGCTTTCTCCTGAGAGACTCTGCCAGAGCCTGACAAATGCAGAGGCAGATGCTCACTGCCAACCATTGGACAGAGAGCAGGGTCCTCAGTGTAGGAGCTGGAGAAGGGACTGAAAGAGCTGAGGGGATTTGCATCCTCATGGGGGTGGGGGAAGCAACAGTGTCAACTGGCTCTACCAGAGCTCACAGGGACTGGACCATCTACCAAAGAGTACACATGGACAAAACCATAGCTCTGACAACACATGTGGCAGAGGATGGCCGTGTTGGACATCAGTGGGAGGAGCAGCCCTTGGGCCTGAGGATGTTAGATACCCCAGTATGTGAGAATACTAGGGCAGGAAAATGGGAGTGGGTGGGGAGGAGCACCTTCACAGAGGTAGAGGGATGGGGGGATGCGATAGGGGGTTTCAGAAAGGAAGATCTGGAAAGGGAAAAACATTTGAAATGTAAATAAAGAAAATATCCAATAAAACTATCCTTAAAAAAATAAGATTAGGAGTGTGGCACTATTGGAGAAGATGGGTGCCAATGGGTGCAAGCTTTCAGGATTCAGTAGATTCTGGCCACCAACAACAACATTTTCTCTCTGCCTCAGGTTTGTGACTAGTTTGTATCTCAAGTTGTGACTACTCCAGCACCCTGTCTCCCTGCCTGGTGCCATGTTCCCCACTGTGGTGATCATGAACACTAATGTGAGTCCCAAATGAAATACTTCCCTTACAACTTGTCCCAGTCATGGTGTTTATCACAGCAGTAGAAGAATAACTAAGACAGACCACATGCAGGAGCCACCACACCTGACTGTACAGTGCTGAAGGTTCACCATCTGGCTCCATAATGATAGGCAAACACTCCTCTCAGAGAAGCCCATTCACAGCCCTACAGATTTCCACCTTCTATTCAGCTAATGGTGTAGCAGTAGTAGTTCTTTAAACAAATCGTAAATCAAATGGAACCTTGTGAAACATTCTAGTGGGGGACTTCTGGAAGGGAGAAATGAATGAATGGATCAGATCAACACTGTGAAAGGACTAGGTCTCTTCAGCCACAGAATACATAATCTGGGGACATCAAGGGGCAACTGAAGAGTCCTCTGCAGCTCACTAGTCTCTCTGCTGTGAGGGTGGTGAGGTGTTTCTGCCTGGCTCTGCACATGACTCCTCCCCATCCTCTCCCTGCTGGATGGGAAATCTTACTTGTGTGGCAGCTTCTCTGAACTGCAACTTCCTTCCTGTTCTCATCCTGTAAGAGTCCAGCTCCAAACTCAGAGGAACACTGCAGTTTTCTGTCCCTAGCCCTGTTTTTTCTAATCTTTAGTTCACAGGTGCCACCAAGGCAAAGCCAGTACAGGAGTTCAGGTACAGGAGAAGCCCACATAGGGAAGGGTTTCTTTCCAGATTTACACAGAGTCAGAAACTTTTTGGTTGATTGTATCATGAATCTGAACAAGTGACATAACAAGTTCCTGTAGCTCTGAAAAATGTCCCAAGTTACTGGAAGGCAGAGCTGACCTAAGGCAACTGACTCCCTCTTGTGGTAAAACCCCAGATATTGATGTGGTACCGCCCCATTGGTTGGTAGTTCTTTAGTTTCCTTTTCTCAGTTCCAGCCCTCAAAGTCCTAACTTTCATTTCTCTCCTGGCTCCCCAGAGGACCACTACAGTTGGCTGAATCATCAGGACTTAAACTCTGGCCTGTGTTTGCTCCTCTCCTCAAATCCTGAGTCTCTTGGTTGGTATCTGAGCCAATTTTCAACTGCAGAGTTTGGAGGAATTTAGAAGGCACAGTCTTTGCTCTGGTGAGTTTACATTGAAGTTAAAAGCAGGAGGGGGTTGGAGCAGAACTGCTGGCTTCCTGCTGAGTATTATGGGGATGAAAGCCAGAGACCGGGTGGCCTTAAGGAAGACAGCTCTGGTATGTTTGGAGATGTCCAGTTATCATACCAAACAGACTTCAGATTTTTCTAATCTTTAATTATGAGTTGCAGCATGAATCTTCTACTCCAGGACAGACATTGCTCTCCCTAAATAGAAGAAGTACAGCCAGAGGGGTGTATGAAAACAAAAATTTAAGATTTCTTTGAGTAATAGTGGATTTACCCATGATTCTAAGGTCTCATTCCCTTTGCTCTGTCTCTGTGATGGGAAGTCTTGATCTCTGTGCAGCTTCCTATTAATGTACTTGTACTATGAAACAGCCCAAAGTCTGTAGAGAATCCTTAATGTTTCTTAAAAGTCATTACCATTGCCTGCCCTTTTCCTTGGTTCATGTGCTGCATCTAATCAAAATCATCCCAGGCTAGTAATTCTGGCTACCAAGAAAGCTGAAAAAGTAATATGCAAAGTCCAGAGACCTCATTAAACCTAATCTAAAGAAGAAGAAATATCCAGGAGGTGTAATTTATTAAGGTGCATTTAGTGTGTTAGAAGAGGACTTGCATGTTTGTACCAGACCCTAATTTAATCCCAAGGAAAGAGACAGTGGATGGGTGAAAGGAGGATTGGAAGAGAGAGGGAGAGGGAGAGGGAGAGAGATAGGGAGAGGGAGAGGGAGGAGAGGGAGGAGAGGGAGGAGAGGGAGAAGAGGGAGGAGAGGGGGGAGAGGGAGGAGAGGGAGGAGAGAGGGAGAAGGGGAAGGGAGGGGGAGGGGAGGGAAAGGAAAGGGGAAGGGGGAGACACTGGTGGAACACTCTCAAGAAGTGACCAACCCAGGCTGACCTCATGGAATTGCCCTGTGTCAACTTCCCCAGCTGCTGGGATTACAAGTGTACATTACTACCCCAGGAGAAACAGCATGACCTCTTAATTGAGTTTAATGACATAAAAGAATGAAAGATGTCTGCTAATAGAAAGATCTAGAGTTCTTGAGAACCATGAAAGAAAAGAAAGCAATTGGAGCAGGGAATCCAGGCTTCACCCAAACTAATTTAGACACCAGAAGACACAGGTCAAGCCTTCCTGTGTCCAGGTTGGTTTGAGGACTGTTAAGAGTCCACTCATGCTGGGCGGTGGTGGCGCACACCTTTAATCCCAGCACTTGGGAGGCAGAGGCAGGTGGATTTCTGAGTTCGAGGCCAGCCTGATCTACAAAGTGAGTTCCAGGACAGCCAGGGCTATACAGAGAAACCCTGTCTCAGGAAGGAAAAAAAAAAAACTGCTTTGGCTCCCTGCAGGTTGAGCACACACTACACCCATTCCAGTGCTCTCTGGATTATCAAATGAAAGACACACACACAAACACACTCACACACCCACAAACTAGCTTAATTTTGATATGCCTTGATTAGCTCAAAGGCTGGACAGTTCTATTCCTCCCCCAGCACACAAACTCCCCTCTGGTATTCTTGGCTCAACTTGTTAAATGAAAATTTCATCTCTGCTACCCCAGACCTAACTGGGGGAATAGCCCCAATGGGCAGTTACACGAATTATTATGGGACTGGTTGGCTTTCTCTCCTGCAGCTCTTGTCTCCTCCCTCTCTCCCAGTTCCAAGAAAATCTAAAGCCCCTGTTTGATCTCCCCATCCCCAACAATTGGCCTCTGGAATCTTTATTTACCAATCAAAACCAATTGGGGGGCAGGGATCTGCAGCATCTTACAAGCAAACATGAAAATTCCCATGTTATTTAGGAATCCATTAAACCAAGGCCCTATCATACATTTCTCATAGACAGGACAAATTTTGCATCAGAAGTTTTATGGGTGGGTTGGTGTCCCTATCACTCCACTGGGGTTCCTGTTTGGCTACAGAAAGTAGATTCTTCAGGTTTCATATCCCCAGTGCTGTGAGTCACACACAGCTAAGGCACTCCCAAAGATTCTAGGGCACTTACCTTCTCCCTGGTCTTTGTCTCATCTTGGAGATGCCCCTACCTCCCCACCCCTGTCAGTTGCAGATTTCCATTCATTTTCTTGGTCATCTCCCCATCCTCCTATCCCTCCCCACACCAGATCCTGAACCCTTCAATTTCCCTCCTCATCTGCTCTCCTACCCAGTTCCCTGCCTCCATCTACCTACTGTGACTATTTAATTCTCCCTTCTAAGTGAGAATCAAGCATCCTCCCATGTGTCTTCCTTCTTGTTTAGTTTATTTGGGTCTGTGGAATATGGCATGGGTATCCTGTATTTTATGGCTAATATCCATGAATAGTGAGTACATACCATGCCTGTCCTTTGGGGACTGGGGTACCTCACTCAGGATGATATTCTCAAATTCCATCCATTTTTCTAAAAGATTCATGATATCTTTGTTTTTCATAGCTGAGTAGCATTCCATTGTATAGATGTATCACATTTTCTTTATCCGTTCTTCAGTTGTAGATCATCTAGGTTGTTTCAGTTTCTGAATATTACATATAAAGCTGCTATAAACATACTCAAGCAAATGTCTCCTCTGTGGGATGGTGGAGCATTTTTGGATATATGCCCAGGAGCATATATCCAGGTAGAACTATTATTCTCAGTTTTATGAGAAACCACCAAATTGATTTCCAAAGTGGTTGTACAACTTTGTACTCCCACCAGCAATGGAGGAGTGTTCACCTTGCTCCACATTCTCACCAGCATGTGCTAACTGTTGAATTTTTGATCTTAACCATTCTGATGGGTATAAGATGAAACCTTATTTGTTTTGATTTGCATTTCCCTAATGACTAAGGACTTGTAACATTTCTTAAAGTACTTCTCTGGCCATTCCAGATTCCTCTGTTGAGAACTCTCTGTTTAGCTCTGGACCCATTTTTTAATTGTTTTATTTAGGTTGTTAGTGTTTGACTTCATGAATACATTATAAGTTTTGCATATGAACCCTCTGTCAAATGTAAGGTTAGTGAAGAACTTTTACCAATTTGTAGGCTGCTGTTAACAGTGTGCTTTAGCTGACAGAAGCTTTGCAGTTTCATGAGGTCCCATTTATAAATTGTTGATCTTGGAATCTAAGCCATTGGTGTTTTGTTCAGTAAATTGACTTCTGTACCACTTTCTCTTCTATGAAATTTAGTGTGGTGGGTTTTATCTTGAGGTCCTTGTTCCAATTGGACTTGAATTTTGTCCAGGGTGATAAATATGGATCTATTTGCATTCTTTCACATCTAGACATCAAGTTAGGCTAGAACCATTTGTTTAAAATGACTTTTTCCCCATTGTGTAGCTTCAGCTTTTTTATCAAAATTCAAGTGTCCATAGGTATGTGGGTTTATTTCTGGGTCTTCTATTTGATTCAATTGACTAACATGTCTGTTTCTGTACCAATACCATGCAGTTTTCCAATTACTGCTCTGTAGTACAGCTTTAGGTCAGGGATGGTGTCATGGTTTGAATATGCTTGACCTAGGAAGTGGCATTATTAGGAGGCATAGGTGTATCACTCTAGGCATGAGCTTAAGACCTTTACCCTAGTTGCTTGGAAGCCAGCATTCTTCTGGCAGTCTTTAGATGAAGATGCAGAACTCTCACCTTCTCCTGCATCATGCCTGCCTGGATGCTGCCATGTCCCTGCCTTGATGATACTGGTCTGAACCTCTGAACCTATAAGCCAGTTCCAATTAAATGGTGTCTTTTATAAGACTTGCATTGATTATGGTGTTTGTTCACAGCAGTAAAACCCTAACTAAGATAGATGGTGATCCCTCCCGAAGTTCTTTTATTGTTCAGAATTGTTTTGGCTTACCTGAGTTTTTTGTTTTTCCATATGAAGTTGAGAAGTTCTCTTTACAAATTTTGTTGGAATTTTGGTGGGGATTGCTTTTCAGAAAATGACTATTTTCACTACATTAATCCTGCGTATTCATGAGCATGGGAGATCTTTTCATCTTCTGATATCTTCTATAATTTCTTTCTTCAGGGACTTGATGTTATTTTCATACACATCTTTCACTGACTTGGTTAGACTTACAACAAGATATTTTATATTGTTTATGGCTATTGAAAAGGGTGGTTTTTCCATAATTTCTTTCTCATAGATTCAGGTTCTGAATTTTCTTATCATGTTGGCTCACTATCTGTGACTTTTCTATAGTAATATTGCATATCCACCTTTACTGAGATCATTGGCTTTTTTTAATGTGTAAAAACACTCTTACTTGCATATCTTTTAGTTTAGTTTCGTTTTTCAATTTGCATTTATTCCAAGTACTTGCCCTGCTGTGATGAATAGAGGTAACAAAAATAAGTATGCTTGTTTTATAAATGGTTTTAAAGATTTTCCATTGCTCTAAATTTGCTATGAGATTAGCAGTGGGCTTTTCACGTATGTCCTTACAGTAAGGAAATTTATGTTTATTTATAGAGAGTTTTGGAAATTTAATTACTAAAAAAAATATTTCTTTCAAATGTTTCTCAGGCAAAGAATGATAAGAGTTTCTTTTGGGTTTGGAAGTATCGTCAGAGAGACAAAGTATCTCTATAGTGGTAGGTATCCTGGAACTCACTCTGTATACCAGGCAGGCCTTGGACTCAGAGATATGCCTGCCTTAAATGTGTCCACCACCAGCTGGCCAACAGGAGTTTCTTGTCTTCAGTTTGTCAGTGTAGTGTGAATTGTCCGTTGGTTTTTCATGCTGAACTAATATTACATGTTATTGGGAGAAAAATCTGTGTACTTTTAAGAATAATTTTTGATATAGTCTTGATTTCAGTCAGTATTATGGTAGCATACATGCCTGCAGTCATCCCTTAATGTTTTTTAGAAAACTACTAGACCAAGGTAAAAAAAATTTTTTTTGGTGTTTGATTTCATTTTATTTTTTTCTTAATTTTTCATTATTTAAATGCATTTTATACATCAACCGTATTAATAATATTGAGTATTTTGAGAATCAAATAACACGTTTAAATTTGTACAACTTTTATATTCATATCCTTTCATACCCTAAAATCAATATTTAATATTTATCAATATTTAATACTATCAATAACTGAGGAACCTATATCTAATGTTAAACACTAAATTATTTCAAAACATTCAAAATATTAGTTGGGAGTTAAGCATAGTAGAAGACCATAAAATATTACTAATGAATCACTGAGAAAAGCCCTTATATTCAAAAGCCCTTATATGATACGACTTGACAAAGTGAGAGCTAAGACGAAAGGAAGGAGCATCCAGAGATTACCCCACCCGGGGATCCATCCCATATTCAGCCACCAAATCAAGACACTATTGCATATGCCAGCAAGATTTTGATGAAAGGACCCTGATATAACTATCTTGAGTGAGGCTATGCCAGTGCCTGGCAAATACAGAAATGGATGCTCACAGTCATCTATAGGATGGAACACAGAGCCCCCAATGGAGGAGCTAGAGAAATTACCTAAGGAGTTGAAGGGGTCTACAACCCTTTAGGTGAAACAACAATATGAACTAAACAGGACCCCCCAGAGCTCGTGTCTCTAGATGCATATGTAGCAGAAGATGGCCTAGTCAGCCATCACTGGGAAGAGAGGCTCCTTGGTCTTACAAACTTTATATGCCCCAGTACAGGGGAATGCCAGGGCCAGGAAGTGGGAGTGGGCGGGTGGAGGATCAGGGCGGGGTGGGGGACACGGGGGCAGGTATAGGGAACTTTCAGGATAGCATTTGAAATGTAAATAAAGAAAATATCTAATAAAAAATAAAATGAATGTACCATGTACTAACTGGAAAAAGATTTTAAAAAACCTCATCATGTATCTGTGTACATTGTCTAATAATCATTTTACTTAAAAATATTATCAGTGTTTCTAGGAGAAAAATTATTTTATCAGTAAGTATATTTTAAAAATTTCAAAATAGCAAAACCTCTTTGAAGTTATACATTAAAAAAATGATCATTTCAAGCACAGTGAGAAAAATATCAATAATATTTCCATGATGTTTGTAGAACATCATTTTAATATTTTCAACTGTTAATATTCAAAAACCAGAATAATTATTTTCAGACATATTTCATTGTTGTCTCCCTTTTCATTTCTGATTTTATTAATTTGGATACTGTCTCTGATTCCTTTGGTTAGCCTAGCTAAGGTTTTATCTATCTTGTTGATTTTCTCCAAGAACCAGTTCATGGTTTTGTTGATTCTATGTATAGTTCTTTTTGTTTCTTTCTGTTTGACCTCAGCCCAGTTTGATTATTTCCTACATTCTACTCCTCTTGGGTGTATTTGCTTCTTTTTCTTCTAGAGATTTCAGGTGTGCTGTCAAGCTGCTAGTGTAAGCTCTCTTCAGCTTTTTTGTAGAGGCACTTAGGGCTATGAGTTTTCCTATTACTACTGCTTTCATTCTGTCCCATAAGTTTTGGTATGATGTGTCTTCATTTTTATTAAATTCAGAAAAGCCTTTAATTTCTTTTATTTTTCCTTGATCAAGTTATCATTGAGTAGAGCATTGTTCAGCTTCCATGTGTATGTGTGCTTTCAGTAGTTTTTGTTAGTATTTAAGACCAGTCTTAGTCTGTGGTGATCTGATAGGGTGCATGAGATTATTTATATACTCTTGTATCTGTTGAGGACTGTCTTGTGACCAATTAAATGGTCAGTTTTGGAGAAGGTACCATGAGGTGCTGAAAAGAAGGTATATTCTTTTGCTCTAGGATGAAATGTTCTATAAATATCTGTTAGATCCATTTGGTTGATAAATCCTGTTAGTTTCACTGTGTCTCTGTTTAATTTCTGTTTCCATGATTGGTCCATTGTTGATAGTGGGGTGTTGAAGTCTCCTACTTTTATTTTGTGGGGTGCAATGTATGCTTTGAGCTTAGTAAAGTTTCTTTGATGAATGTAAGTGTCCTTGCATTTGGAGCATAGATTTTCAGAATTGAGAGTTCTTCTTGGTAGATTTTTCCTTTAACCAGTATGGAATGTCCTTCCTTGTCTTTTTTGATAACATTTGCTTGAAACTTGATTTTATTCCATATTAGAATGGCTACTCCAACTTGTTTCTTGGGACCAATTGCTTGGCAAATTGTGTTCCAACTTTTTATTTTGATGTAGTATTTGCCGACTGTATGCAGCAAAACGCCCTGTTCTATTTATATATGCAATCTGTTAGTCTATGTCTTTTGGGGGGAATTGAGTCCATTGATGTTAAGAGACATTAAGGGAAAAGTGATTGCTACTTCCTATTATTTTTGTTGTTAGAGGTGGAATTATTTTGTGTGGCTATCTTCTTTGAGTTTGTTGAAAGATTACTTTCTTGCTTTTTCTAGGGTGCAGTTTCCCTCCTTGTGTTGGAGTTTTCTATCTATTATCCTTTCTAGGGTTGGATTTTTGGGAAGATTTTGTGTAAATTTGGCTTTGTCATGGAATATCTTGGTTTCTTCATCTAAAGTAATTGAGAATCTTTCTGCCTGGGCTAGCATTTGTGATCTCTTAGGGTCTGTATGAGATCTGCCCAGGATCTTCTAGCTTTTATAGTCTCTGTGGAGAAGTCAGGTGTAATTCTGATAGGTCTGAATTTATATGTTACTTGACCTTTTTCCATTACTGCTTTTAATATTTTTTCTTTGTTTTGTGCATTTGGTGTTTTGATTATTATGTGATGAGAGGAATTTCTTTTCTGGTCTAGTCTATTTGGAGTTCTGTAGGCTTCTTGTATGTTCATGTGCATTTCTTTCTTTAGGTTAGGGAAGTTTTCTTCTATAATTTTGTTGAAAATATTTACTGGCCCTTTAAGTTGGGAATCTTTGCTCTCTTCTATACCTATTATCCTTAGGTTTGGTCTTCTAATTGTGTCCTGGATTTCCTGGATGTTTTTGGTTAGGAGCTTTTTGCATTTTGCATTTTCTTTGAGTGTTATAACAATGTTTTCATGTTTTCCAAGTTATCTTCTGCACCTGAGGTTCTCTGATCCTCTCTCTCTCTCTCTCTCTCTCTCTCTCTCTCTCTCTCTCTCTCTCATCTATCTCTTGTATTCTATTGGCGATACTCTTGCATCTATGACTCCAGATCTCTTTCCTAGGTTTTCTAACTCCAGGGTTGTGTCTCTTTGTGATTTATTGTTTCTATTTCCATTTTTAGATCTTGAATGGTTTTGTTCATTTCCTTCATCTATTTGATTGTGTTTTCCTGTAATTCTTTAAGGGATTTTTGTGTTTCCTCTTTAAGAGCTTCTGTCTGTTTACCTGTTTTCTCCTGTATTTCTTTAATGGAGTTATTTAAGTCCTTCTTAAAGTCCACTATCACCATAATGAGAAATGATTTTAGAATCAAACCATGCTATTCCTATGTGATGGTGTACCCAGGACTTGCTATAAAGGGAGAATTGGATTCTGATGATGCCAAGTAATCTTGGTTTCTGTTGCTTATGTTCTTATACTTGCCTCCTGCCATATGATTATTTTTAGTTCTACCTGCCCTCGAGATATCTGACTGGAGGCTGTCCTTCCTGTGATCCTGGTTGTGTCAAAACTCCTTAGAGTTCAGTTGTCTCTGTGATCCTGTGAGTCTGGGATCCTCTGATCCTGAGCTCTTGGGAGTCAAGCTGCCTCTGGGCCCCTAACATCCTGGACTGACCAAGCTCCTGAGATATTGGGATCCTGAGATCCTGTGGTCTTGGGCGTGTTAGAGCACTTGGGAGTGGAGCTTCCTCTGAGTGTTGTGAGACTAACTGTGGAGTTTGTGCCCAAGGTCTGCTCAGGGCACTGGTCCAGACAGGAAGGAACCCCTGCCATTGGTCGGGCAGAGTTCTTGGGCCTGGGTCCCACTGGTCCCAGTTACTTTCAGTGTTGGGGTAGATGTTGTGTCCTCCTCACCTCTGATCCTATGATCCTTGGTGTATTAGAGCACCTGGGAGTAAATCTTCCTCTGGTTATTGTGAGACTGGCTGGAGAGTTCATGCCCAAGGTTGTCTGCTCAGGGCACTGGCCCAGCTAGGAAGGAGGCTGTGCCACTGGTTAGATAGAGTTCCTGGGCATGTGGGTCCCACTGGTCCCAGTTACTTGATCAAGATAAAATCTTAACATTTCAGACACAAGATTCCTCAGAGACCCCAAGTAACTGGGGGGCATAATTCCACTTACCCTTTGTTCAGGCTATCAGTGGTATCCTAGTAGCCACTTCTTCTTTCTTTGTTTTTGATGAGAGAAGCTACTCTGATCCATGTGTCCAGGCTATAAATAATATCACTGGCCATGCATGGTGCTATCTGAAGGACTTCTTTCCAAAACAAGAAGACTTTTTTTTTGGCTGTCTTTATTCCTCAGGGTTTTAGTAGGGCACAGATTTCCCTGGCCTGGGGTGATTTTTTATGTGATGGTAAGTTGCCCATGATAGAAAAAAGGAGAAGCACTTGTCCAGTGGGAACATTCCCTTGGCCTATTTGGCTTTGGGGATTCCACAGAGGTCCAAAATGCTAAGCCTTCCTGCAGATTTAGGGAACCCAATCACAAAAGAAGTCACTTGATATGCACTCACTGATAAGTGGATATTAGCCCAGAAACTTAGAATACCCAAGATACAATTTGCAAAACACAAGAAAATCAAGAAGAACAAAGACCAAAGTGTGGATACTTCATTCCTTCTCTGAATAGGGAACAAAACACCCATGGTAGGAGTTACAGAGACGAAGTTTGGAGCTAAGACAAAAGGATGGACCATCCAGAGACTACCCAATCTGGGGATCCATCCCATAATCAGCTACCAAACCCAGGCACTATTGCATATGCAAGCAAATTTTTGCTGAAAGGACCCTGATATAGCGATCTCTTGTGAGGCTATGCCAGTGCCTGGCAAATACAGAAATGGATGCTCACGGTCATCTATAGGATGGAACACAGGGCTCTCAATGGAGGAGCTAGAGAAAGTACCCAAGGAGCTGAAGGGGTCTGCAACCCTATCAGTGGAACAACAATGTGAACTAACCAGTACCCCCAGAGCTCGTGTCTCTAGCTGCATATGTAGCAGAAGATGGCCTAGTGGGCCATCATTGGGAAGAGAGAACCCTTGGTCTTGCAAACTTTATATGCCCCAGTACAGGGGAATGCCAGGGCCAAGAAGTGGGAGTGGGTGGGTAGGGGATCAGGGCAGGGGGAGAGTATAGAGAACTTTAGGGATAGCATTTGAAATGAAAATAAAGAAAATATCTAATAAAAGTTTTTTTTTTTTAAAAAAAGGGAAGAAAAAAAAAAAGAACTGGCAGCTGCCCTGTGGTTTTTAAGCGGCTGCTGCATTACCAGGTTTTCTTTTTGTTTTAAGGAGAAATTAGATAGAGCGTCTTTGCCAGTGCCTGTTGTGGGTTGTTGGGATTTAGACAGAGGCCAGAGGAACCTTCAGCCAACACCAGAGAGTAATTCTGGCCAGGCTTCAGTTGCCCTTTTAGTTTGTCTCAATCCACTCAATGGTGCTGACCAAAAGGACAGTAGGAAAAGACAGATTAATTGTTTCCAGAGATGGGGTGGAGGGGATCACCTCCCTGCAGTATCCATTCGGTGCAATCGTTTCTCTTGGAGCCCCACATCAGGAGCCAACTATGGGCCTGGGTACCAGAGGTTTTCCATGGAGATCTCTGGCCAAGTCTGGTGCAAGGGTTTTGGCTAAGGGAAGCTAGTGCAGGCAAGGAGATGAAGTCTCCACCATGTCTTCCAGGTCACTCAGTAACTCTGAGCCACTCTGCACCAAGTTGGGTCTGCTTAGGCCAACAAGAAGCCCACTATCCAGTGAGGGGTGCAGCGGAACCTCAGGTGGCACTTCAGGAGAGAAGATCTCTTCCTAAGTATTACAGCACTTGGAACAAAAGACTCAGACAACTGAGTAGTTCTCACACACCTTTAATTCCCTGGATAGGATTTATATACAGTTTTGGGGGTGATTCAGAGTTCCACAACAGGTACCACTCATTGGCTTGGACTGAGAGCTTAGGGAAAACCTTATTTGCATAAGGGAAGGCTTGGTGCTACTTCTATTTGACTGAGTACCACATACCTCTCCTGTGGGGACTGTGGGGACAGTAACTTCAAAAGGAGCGAGAGGTCGAGGAGACATGACCGAATACTTCCATCCCATGTAGGTGGAAATCACCTCCCATCCGGTCCCGGGGTTCTAAACCTTTGCTCTACTAAGATGAGGCTGACTGTGAGCAGCTCACTACCCCACACAGGTTCATGTGAAAGAAGACTGCATGGGATGATTTTCATACCTTGTCAGTGTATTAAAGACCTCTTAAGTGACCATATTTATACATCTAGCTCAGGGATTAATGGAACCATGTGAACAAACATATAGATAGTCTTTCATTAGATGACAATCAGAGAAATCAATATATATGTGCATCAGGACATAGGAGTGTTTACCCTCCATGTCAGCATCAGCTCTTTCTGGTAAGAAACTGGCAATAAGTGCATCAGAGTGAGTCTCACTGACTAGTCCTGACAGAAGAGGAGTGGCCAGAGGTATGAGAGGTTTGCTGCTTAAGACACTGAAGATAGTTGCCTAGGAAAGACAGGGAAGGATAAAAGGGAGGCTACACAAGGATGTTGACAGTAAATTCTTTCTACTATTCAGGAAAAAAGGGGATAATAGTATTCCCATACATGAAATTTGTCTTTTGGGGTGACCTAAAACTACAGCACCTGAAGTATGACAAAGTACTAAATGCTATGTCACCAAACCTCCTTCCACATATCTTCCTTTGTTCTTTTAACTTGTCATTGTGGTCCTTCCTTGACATCTGAACAGGGTTCATTCTGATCCTTCATTTCTTACTTGGCCCTTTTCCCCATCCCTGTCACATAGGCACCTGTGCAGAAGTGTAAGAAATCAGGACAGACAGACACAGGATCACAGCAACTATGGCCTCATCAGTCCTGGAGATGATAAAGGAGGAAGTGACCTGCCCAATCTGTCTGGAGCTCTTGAAAGAACCTGTGAGTGCTGACTGTAACCACAGCTTCTGCAGAGCCTGCATCACACTGCACTATGAGTCCAACAAAAACCCAGAAGGGGAGGGCAACTGCCCTGTGTGCCGAATCCCTTACCCATTTGGGAATCTGAGGCCTAATCGACATGTTGCCAACATAGTAGAGCGGCTCAAGGGGTTCAAGTCCATCCCAGAGGAGGAGCATAAGGTTAATGCCTGTGTACAACATGGAGAGAAACTCCAGCTCTTCTGTAAGGAGGACATGATGGCCATCTGCTGGCTTTGTAAGCAATCTCAGGAGCACCGTGGTCACCAAACAGCTCTCATTGAAGAGGTCAACCATGAATACAAGGTAAGGAGCAGGGGGATACAGGAAACAAAGCATAAAACAGTAACAAAGAGAAAACATCACCTTTTTCATTTTTCACCTTTGACATTGTACTTACGTGAACATTATAGGCTTGGAAGTTGTAATATCATTCTATATTCTTTTACATTTTGACTCCTAAAAAGACAGAGTGATTTATTCCACTTAAGCGAAAGAGAATTTGCCTGGACTACAATTACTGTATTGGGGTATATAAAGATTACAATACCAAGGGGCCTCTCCACCCAATGATGGCCGACTAGGCCATTTTCTGCTACATGTAGAGCTAGAGACACATGTTCTGGGGGTTCTGGTTAGTTCATATTGTTGTTCCTCTTCTAGGGTTGCAGACCCCTTCAGCTCCTAGGGTTCTATCTCTAGCTTCTCCATTGTGGGCCCTGTGTTCCATCATATAGATGATTATGAGCATCCACTTCTGTATGAGACAGCTATATCAGGTTCCCTTAA
>LR751999.1:0-64670 GCA_902729485.2 Mus minutoides | reverse complement strand
GGCCTAGTTGGCCATCAGTGGGAAGAGAGGCCCCTTGGTTATGCAGACTTTATATGCCCCAATACAGGGGAACCCCGGGGCCAGGGGGTGGGAGCGGGTGGGTAGGGTAGCAGGGCCGGGAGGGGGGAGGATATAGGGAACTTTCTGGATAACACTTGAAATATAAATGAAGAAAATATCTAATAAAAGTTGAAAAAAAAAAAAGAAACAGTAAAAAAAAAAAAAAGGAAAAGAAAAAAGAATGTTCATGTGGCCAGTGTTGTTACACAGGTTTTAATCTCAGAGCCCTGATAGCTGATGCTCCTGGGTGTCTGAGTTTCAGGAGTATGCTTGTCTACACAGTAGCAACAGGTAAGCCAAGGCTACACAATATGAGCCAGTTGTTTTTTTTAAGTACAGGTATCAAATATAACATTGTAGGGCATGTGATGTATGTACATAGTTGTGATAAGAAAACTAACAAATGTGTCCTGGTTCTCTGATGCTGGAAACAAAATAAAAGGTTTCTACTGAGTGGGATGAATGACGTAGAGAGATTTCTGTCTTTTTCTGTATGGGGGTGGTGTGTATAAAATATGAAAATCAATTGAACCATAGACTTTTAAGATTTATATACTTTATGTACATAAATATTAACACAAGTTTTTCAAAAAAGAACAGTCTAAGACTGTAGAGTTTGTTGGCCTTTGCTTAGGAATAGCAGTCCTACTAGTCACACAACTTGACTCTGATACAATTCCTTTCTCACAGGAGAAGCTTCAGGCAGCTCTGCAGAAGCTGATGGAAAATGAGAAAAGATGTGATGAATGGCAGGATGACCTTCAGCAGCAGAGAGCTGACTGGGAGGCAAGTGGGTACCCCTTCCTAAGGGGGTCAGCCTGATGCCCAAGAGGGACCTGAGCAAGAAGTTCCTAGCATATTTACTTCCTGGGAGTTGAAGAGGCCAAGAAGCCTTGACTATACTTTCCTACTGGTTCCCCTGGAGCTGGAGATGCAGAGTCAGTGTATCACACTGGAGCTGGGCTCTGTGAGGAGCTGGCACCATGCAGGATGCTTGGTCAGAATGGATGCTAGGTCCTACTCCTGTGATGGTTTCTGAAACACCCATTGTTGGGAAATAAACTTAGGAACAGGCCACAGTTCTAGTCTCAGGGTTTAGCTTCTCTTAAGGGTTCAGAGGTGGAATGAGGACTATTACAGGCAGGAACAAGTATCTTAGACAACTGTTTAGAAACTGACCCTCATCCAGTCATCCCACTTTGGCTCACATGGCCTTGGTAAAGGTGACCTAAGATCTTTGTTTGGAATGTACTTAACAGACATTAAAAGGGAAAGCCTGGCTGGGCATGGTGGTGCATGCCTTTAATCCCAGCACTTTGGAGACAAAGGCAGGTAGATTTCTGAGTTTGAGGCCAGCCTGGTCTACAAAGTGAGTACCAGGACAGCCAGGGCTATAAAAAGAAACCCTGTCTCGAAGAAGAAAAAAAAAAAAAAAAAAAAAAAAGGAAAGCCTGCTTCCCTAAGAATCCCTTCCCTTTCCCAAGCTCAATTCCCTATGAAAGCTTAGAACAGTTTTTCTCTATCTCCTGGTCCCATTTGGACAGACTGAATTCCCCCCTCCTCTTTTACCCCTAAAGAACCAAATACAGAGTGATATAGAAAATGTTCAGATAAAGTTTAATGGACTAAGAGAGCTCCTGGACTCCAAGGAGAATGAGGAGCTGCAGAATCTGAAGAAAGAGAAGGAAGATGTTGTGAAAAAGCTGGAAGAGTCTGAAAATGAGCTAAGGGAGCAGAAAGAGTTGATGAGAGACCTTATCTCATATATTCAGCATCATTTGGAGCTCTCAATCATGGAAATGCAGCAGGTAAGACTGCAGGAGAACCCAGTGTCTGAAAGTCAGAGGACATGGAAGCCATTGTCCTTTCTCTCTGCTACTATGTTCTTCCTGGTGATGACAGTGAGCTCTTTCTGTAGTCTTTTCTGAATCAGGTTCAGAAGCTGGGAAAATCATTACATGCATGAATGCCAAGAGGAAATGGTATTTTATTATTTTATCAGGTACAGTACCAAAGCTGAACCTTGGAGAGAAGAGCTATTGTATCATGGGTAGATATTATTGGGGTCCAGGAATCAAAACACAAACAACATGAACACAGATCTCTAACATGGATAGTTTATTGAGCATTCACCCAAGGTCTATCGATGAGGGCCATAAACAAGACTGTGGAGCTGACTGAGGCCATGAGTCTGAATCCTTCAAGGCTTTTAAGCCTGAAATCCACAAATATCTGTGATAAGTTATTCCTCCAATCAGGATTTGGGGCAGGGGACAGCTTTAGGAGCACGTCTTTGTTGTACATTTATTTATATTGCTCTCATTGGTTGCGGTATTCAATTGTGGCACTTCCTTCCCTAATTGTGGACTTGCCTTCCCTAACATTCATGTCTTAACTTGCCAACCAGGATGCCAGTTACTCATCTCTATCTATCTATCTATCTATCTATCTATCTATCTATCTATCTATCTATCTATCTATCTATCTATCTATCTCCCTCTCTTTCTCTCTCTCTCTCTCTACCAAGTAGGATGTCAATTACCAGGAAGTTATTGGGAACCTAAAACTTTACTCAACCCCCATTTAAAATGGAAGTCTTGTTCCAAATGGCTTTTTATATTGGTGCAGGTACCCCTCTTATGTTGGGGGTCCATCCTAGGAGCAGCTTAAAATAGCAAACCATACAAGTCATACTTACACAGGAATAGGAAATTCTGCTGTGTTGCCATAAATCTCCTCCAAAATATGCCCTGACAATGAAAACACAACACAGTTAAAATGATTACATGCTGTGCACCTAGATTGGGCAGATCTACCACTACACTACCATCTTTCACAGCTTATGAGACCCCTTAGAACTTGCGGTTTCTCCAGGCCATGTGCTTCTGCTCCACTTTTCTTCTTCCTCCTCCTCCTCCTTTGCATCCTCTCCCTCTTCCATTTTCTCCTTCCTCCCTCTCCCTCACCTTCTGCTCCATGTTCCTTTTTATCTGCCCAATCATCAGCTTTCCTTTATTTTACAAATTAAGGTGGGAAGCAGATTTACAGCAAATCACCTGAGTGCTGACTCCTTGTTCGCAGCCACTCACAGGAGAATGGAATTAACATCAAATATAATTATCCCCAAGGCTATCCACAACACTGCTGGGCAGTTGATTCTGGTCCAAGCTTATTGTGGCTAACTACACAAAGCAATTCTAACTGACCTCTATTGTGATTGCTTCCCAAGAAAAAACAAAGTACAGAACATAACATAATATGCGATATTCAGATCCAGCACACTCTCTCATGTCTGTCAATTCCCACTGACTCTATGCCCACCTGCTGGAACCCCTGATTCCTACGGATGGGGGTGGGGGTGACTAGGCCTGGTCCGTGGCACTGGACCACAGATTTCCCCTTCTTTTTATTAAAGATTGAACCTAAGGAAAGAAAAAAAAAAAAACATAATATGCAATCAACTTGGAGATTAAAAGTTTCCTTGTAATAGCACATGAGAAAGTTTCCTTTTAATATTAATAACAGCATAAAATAGCTGGCTAGACAGGCAGCAGTTACCTAGGCCTTAACAGTTAATACCGAAGCCGGGCATGGTGGTGCACACCTTTAATCCTAGCACTCGGGAGGCAGAGGCAGGCGGATTTCTGAGTTCTAGGCCAGCCTGGTCTACAAAGTGAGTTCCAGGACAGCCAGGGCTATACAGAGAAACCCTGTCTCGAAAAAAAAAAAAAAAACAAACAACAACAACAACAAAAACCCAGTTAATACCGTTCTGTATTGCTGAGCATGTGTGAGGCACATTTTCACCTGTTAAGTTAGTCACTTCACCAGAATTTGAAAGTATTTGAGTTATTTTTCCTTATGAAGATTTGAAATACTTATTCCTACTGCCTCTGATTCCTATGGAAGTGTGACTTGTGGTAGGGATATGATGGAGGAACTCATTGAGAGGTTTCCATGCCTCTATCTGCCAGTGGCTAATGTGAAAGGTTGCTTCATTATCTATAAAGGCATAAATTTGTAGTGTATTTGATCTCTATCACATTTTAAAATAATTTATACCAAAGTCATGTTCTGGTTGTGAACATCACTGTGGGAATTTGTTTTTTCCAATGGAATTGTCAGTCTTGTAGACCTTGGAGGTTCTAGAAATTTGTCATAACTCATTTGATTTCTTTGTTTCCATTGTGTTAATTTAATTACAAATGAAAATATTCATATTAGATAAAACTATGCATTTATGTCTATACTGAACTAATTCATATAAATACTTACTTCAGCCAACACACTTCACAATCTTGAAACTTTATCTCAACTGAAAGACTCACAAAGTTAGGACTCCCCCATGTTCTGACTCACGAGAGGCGATACCCCAAATCACTCACGAGAAATGGTCTTGATGCAAACCACAAGAGGACTTTTATTCTAGGCGCATCTGGGGCCCACAGTCCTACACCATGCAAGGATAGAGGACCGTAGAACCCCAAGTAGCTGGGAAAGTGGGTATTTAAAGGAAAAAAAAAAACAAAACTCATGGGGGTGGGGAGGGCGTTGTTGGAAAATAACAAAAATACCAGTTAAGAGTCATGAGTAAGTAGAAGTCACAAAGAATAATACCTGATAATTGTGTCGTTATTTCTCAAGACATTTTCTATAAGCCCCTTACAATAGAACATTTGCATAGCAGGTTCCAAGAGTGGTCAGGGTGACTTTTTTTGAACTAAAATTCCCTGAACCCAGGAAGCTGGTGGGTGGAGGAATGTCACTATCTGTTTTATGATTAGTATGCCTTGGAGCATTGAGTCACAAAGGTCACATTCTCAAGCCTGGGCCTAAAGGCAGAGTTTTTTTGTTTTTATTTTACACTTTTTCAGACTAATGAATCTGCCTGTTTTTCTCTACCTCCAGGCCCTGAGGACCTCCATTCTGATCCTTACTCTTATGAGATCAAATATGTGTACATGATACATATTTGAATTGTATCATTTAGCGTTTTTTTCTGTTCCCAGCTGCTTTAGTATAAAATAAATTCTCTTGAGTTCAGACAAGTTATGACAAATGACAATACTTCTTGCTTTTAAACATCTAATATTTTACTATATGCTGATCATGTCGTTTTTAGCCATTTGTCTGTCGATTAGTCATCTGATTGACTCTACTTTATCTACAATAATAATGACTCAGGAGACATGAGCATACAGACTTCTTCAAGAGGATAAATTGATAATTTGTGCTCTTGCAGAATGCCTTTTACTATGGAATCCACTGATAGGTTATTTGTCTGCCAATGAAATGAGCCAATCCAAAACATATTAGAATATAATAAAGCCAAGTTTATTGGAAATTTCAGGTGCCTATTTAACATATCAAAATGGACCTGGCCAGTCAGGTCTGACTTCAATAAGCCCATAATGAAGAGCCAAATTAATATTGGAAAGGAGAAAATGAAGATTTATTAAATGTAACTACTTTGGAAGAGAGAGAAAGATTCACAAAATTATGCTATCCTTATTCAGGATTTCTAAGTGAGATCAAAATTTAAATAGAGAACCAAGGAGATGTACATATGTGTAGATCAGGTCGAAGTGTGGTCCTGTCCATCATCCTCCCATCATAATCTGGGTCGCAATGTCTCACTTTAAGGTGGTCAGACAAGTCATTACAACTTTTGGAAATCTTTTAAGGAGACCAGCTCTTCCTCTGGCTAAAACTGTTTTTCTTCTCTCAATGTGAGATCCTGGAGAAGTACCTGTTTCTTTGGAATCATAGTTTTAACAGTTTGATACACAAATTGAGAAACACACATATCTCTTTAGATCAACTTCTTTCCTGCTAGGCCAATTGCAGAGAGAAAAGAAAAGCAGAAGGGGCATGGAAGAAGAGGGTGGACTTAGCAGAGATCTGGTTAGTTGGTTTTAAGAATTAAACATTCTAAGCCTCTGGTCCTTTTGGATTCTTCAGTATTAATATAATAAATCATGGTTACATGATTAAAAGAATTTGGAATACAGCTTCTCATACATATGAGTTTCCAGTAAGATACCAAACATGTAACATGAGAAAGATCACATGTTTATTTTTTTTAACAGTATGCACATAAAAACCTATATAAGCTGTCAAACTACTATTTCTTTATCTTTGGTCTCTGATGCCTGGTAGCATAAGACAGAAAGAGTCTATTAATTTACATATAAGTGAATTAAAGAGCAACGCACTGTATTTATATCATGTCTTGGGGAACCATGGGTGACTGATTCTCCTTTGACTTTGTCTCTTCAGCCAATAAGAGTGTAAGCAGTATCTGCAAGAACATGAAGAACATGTTATTAACTGTGTTTTCTTTCTTCTCTCTAGGGTATAAATTATGTCCTGACAAGGTATGTCTGGGCTGATTGGGAAGGATAGCCCTATCGCGTGTTGAGAATTATTTGATATTCAACTAGAATAAATATCTCTGGGGTTTTGAAAAATTTACACATAATGTTATTCTTACATTCTAGGAAGAGGAAAGAGGAGGAGGAGAAAGACAGAGTCTAAGCATTTTGTAACTTTTGAGAACAAATTAGGTTCTCTTTTAGGGGACTAGTTTATGGAGATCTATTGAGCTAGGTCAGTAGTGAGATGAAACAAACAGAATTATAGGAGCTTTTGGACTCCTAGTGGACAAATCATCTGTACATTCTGTGTGCTTATATCCAGCGCTGGGTTTGCAGGTACCAAGTGCATATAGGTAGTATATGTCCTCTGTGTTTGCAATGTGCATAAAGTTCTATAGTGGAAAGAATTCTTGATTATTTTGTGTTTTTCTCCTGGAGATAGAGGAGAACCAGATTTCCTTTGTGTTTATATTTAGATTTTTTTTAAAAAGAGACTTAACTCTGTGGGCACAGTATTTTGGCAGTAAAATAATGGCTGCAAGTGGACCACATATGTCACAGGACTGTGGGAAACCTCGTCCTTGTGTGTAAAGTGTTACATCTCAGCTGTCACCATCAGTATCCATCCTAACAAGTGGAGTTTATGTCAGTCTTAGTTTGGTTTCCAAATTTTTTCATTTTAACAAGAGAATCTGAAGAAGCAGATGATGACTGACAGTGTCCTCACTGCCAAAAGTGTTTGAAGTCTTGTCTCTCTTGAGATGGCATTCCTGCTAACATTCTATGACAATTATACCAGATTTTTGAGAACCTACTTTCCTTCCTTCCTTCTTTTCTTCCTTCCTTACTTCTTTACTTCCTTCCTTCTCTTTCTTTCTTTCTTTCTTTCTTTCTTTCTTTCTTTCTTTCTTTCTTTCTTTCTTTTTCTTTTTCCAATTTTTTATTAGGTATTTTCTTCATTTACATTTCAAATGCTATCCCAAAAGTCCCCTATAACCCCTCCATTCCCCTATCCACCGACTCCCATTTCTTGGCCCTGGTGTTCCCCCGTACTGAAGCATATAAAGTTTGCAAAACCAAGGGGCCTCTCTTTCCAATGATGGCCAACTAGGCCATCTTCTACTACATATGCAGCTAGAGACACGAGCTCTGTGGCTACTAGTTATTTCATATTGTTGTTCCATTTTAGAGTTGCAGACCCCTTCAGCTCCTTGGGTACTTTCTCTAGATCCTCCATCGGGGGCCCTGTGTTCCATCCAATAGCTGACTGTGAGCATCCACTTCTGTGTTTGCCAGGCACTGGAATAGCCTCAAAAGAGAAAGCTATATCAGGGTCCTTTCATCAAAATCTTGCTGACGTATGCAATAGTGTCTGCATTTGGTGGCTGATTATGGGATGAATCCCCAGGTGCAGCAGTCTCTGGGTAGTCCATCCTTCCATCTCAGCTCCAAACTTTGGCTCTGTAATTCCTTCCTTGGGTGTTTTGTTCCCAATTCTAAGAAGGGGCAAAGAGTCCAAACTTTGGTCTTTGTTCTTCTTGAATTTCATGTGTTTTGCAAATTGTATCTTGGGTATTCTAAGTCTCTGGGCTAATATCCACTTATCAGTGAGTACATATCATGTGAGTTCTTTTGTAATTAGGTTACCTCACTAAGGATGATACCCTCCAGATCCATCCATTTGCCTAGGAATTTTATAAATTCATTATTTTTAATACCTGAGTAGTAATCCATTGTGTAAATGTACCACATTTTCTGAATCCATTCCTCTGTTGAGGGACATCTGGGTTCTTTACAGCTTCTGGCTATTATAAAGAAGGCTGCTATGAACATAGTGGAGCATGTGTTCTTATTACCAGTTGGAACATCTTCTGGATATATGCCCAGGAGAGGTACTGCTGGATCCTCCGGTAGTACTATGTCCAATTTCCTGAGGAACCACCAGAATGATTTCCAGAGTGGTTGTACCAGCTTGCAATCCCACCAACAATGGAGGAGTGTTCCTCTTTCTCCACATCCTCGCCAGCATCTGCTGTCACCTGAGTTTTTCATCTTAGCCATTCTGACTGATATGAGGTAGAATCTTAGGGTTGTTTTGATTTGCATTTCCCTGATGATTAAGGATATTGAACATTTTTGCAGGTGCTTCTCAGCCATTTCAAATTCTTCAGTTAAGAATTCTTTGTTTAGCTATGTGCCCCATTTTTTAAATTGGGTTATTTGATTTTCTGGAGTCTACCTTCTTACTTTCTTGATATATATTGGATATAAGTCCCTTATCTGATTTAGGATTGGTAAAGAAACTTTCCCAATCGGTTTGTGGCCTTTCTGTCTTATTGACAGTGTCTTTTGCCTTACAGAAGCTTTGCAATTTTATGAGGTCCCATTTGTCAGTTCTCAAACTTACAGCACAAGCCATTGCTGTTCTATTCAGGAATTTTTCACCTGTGCCCATATCTTCGAGGCTTTTCCCCACTTTCTCCTCTATAAGTTTCAGTGTCTCTGGTTTTATGTGGAGTTCCTTGATCCACTTAGACTTGACCTTAGTACAAGAAGATAAGAATGGATCGATTTGCATTCTTCTACATGATAATTGCCAGGTGTGCCAGCAACATTTATTGAAAATGCTGCCTTTTGTCCACTGGATAGTTTTAGCTCTTGTCAAAGATCAAGTGACCATAGGTGCCTGGGTTCATTTCTGGGTCTTCAATTCTATTCTGTTGGTCTACCGGTCTGTTACTATACCAGTACCATGCAGTTTTTATCACAATTGCTCTGTAGTACAGCTTTAGCCTCTGGTGATTTAATCTGGTGTAGTACAGCTTTAATATCTGGCGATTCCCCCAGAGATTCTTTTATCATTGATAAGAGTTTTTGCTATCCTAGGTTTTTTGTTATTCCAGATGAATTTGCAAATTGACCTTTCTAATTCGTTGAAGAATTGAATTGGAATTTTGATGAGGATTGCATTGAATCTGTAGATTGTTTTTGGCAAGATAGCCATTTTTACTTTATTGGTCCTGCCAATCCATGAGCATGGGAGATCTTTCCATCTTCTGAGATCTTCTTTGATTTCTGTCTTCAGAGACTTGAAGTACTTAGCAAATAAATCTTTTACTTCCTTAGTTAGAATCACACCAAAGTATTTTATAGTATTTGTGACTATTGTGAAGGGTGTTGTTTCCCTAATTTCTTTCTCAGCCTGTTTATCCTTTGTGTAAAGAAAGGACGTTGATTTGCTTGAGTTAATTTTATATACAGCTACTTCACTGAAGCTGTTTATCAAGTTTAAGAGTTCTCTTGTGGAATTTTTAGGGTCACTTATATATACTATCATGTCATCTACAAATAGTGATATTTTGACTTCTTCCTTTCCAATTTGTATCCCCTTGAACTCTTTTTGTTGTCTAATTGCTCTGGCTAGGACTTCAAGTACTATATTGAATAGGTAGGAAGAAAGTGGGCAGCCTTGTCTAGTCCCTGAATTTAGTGAGATTGCTTCCAGCTTCTCTCCATTTACTTTGATGTTGGCTACTGGTTTGCTGTAGATTGCTTTTATTATGTTTAGGTATGGGCCTTGAATTCCTGATCTTTCCAAGACTTTTATCATGAATGGGTGTTGGATATTGTCAAATGCTTTCTCAGCATCTAAGGAGATGATCATGTGGTTTCTGTCTTTGAGATTGTTTATATAGTGGATTACATTGATGGATTTCCGTATATTAAACCATCCCTGCATCCCTGGAATGAAGCCTACTTGGTCATGATAGATGATTGTTTTGATGTGTTCTTGGATTCAGTTAGCAAGAATTTTATTGAGTGTTTTTACATTGATATTTATAAGAGAAATTGGTCTGAAGTTCTCTATCTTTGTTGGGTCTTTACATGGTTTAGTTATTAGTGTAATTGTGGCTTCGTAGAATGTATTGGGTTGAGTACCTTCTGTTTGTTTGGGGGAATAGTACGTGAAGAACTGAAATTAGGTCTTCTTTGAAGGTCTGATAGAACTCTGCACTAAATCTAGCTCTGGCTTTCCTGGAACTCACTGTGTAAAACAGGTTGTTTTCTAAATTAGAGATTCCCTTGCCTCTGTCTAAGTTCATGTGACACATTCCCAGCCCACACATTATGTTTCTGCTACTTCAGTTTGACATTTTTTTAAATTCACTAATTCACATTTAAAAGAGTTCTAGGAGAGGAGGGAAAGTGGAAGAAACATGTTGTGTGAGTGTGATGGTAAGGCACTATGCTTTGGGGAATAAGGCTTTCCCAGAATCACACAGAAAGTAAGTAGGCAGGGGCATAAGTGTGCCCCATATCTCTACAGTTAATAGTCTATATTCACTCTTTCTTCTCATAATTCTCAGGATAGTTCAAGGACATCTATGGTTAGAATGGCTGGGAGTCAGTGTTGGTCAAAAGTCAAAGGTTTGAGATGTGGAGGGCATTTTTTCTTATTGTTAGCATTCAGACCATGACACTGAAGCAGCCCCAAATGATCCTCCCAAAAAGAAGAAGAATATCCAAAGCGCCACATTTGAAATGCATGCTACAATCATTTGAAGGTGAGAGCAGCTAAATTCTGTGATTCTGTTTGTGATTGTGGGTGTGCCTAGCCTGCAAATAGAAGAGAGTAAGGATTCTGACAATGGGCAGAGGGACAGAGAAGAGCAGTTAGTGTGTCTCTGTGATGTTATTCTATATGATGGGAATTCATCATTTATCCTGTCTTTTATGACCATTTCCAAACCTTCCCCTCAACTGGAGAGGCTATGGGTTTTAATGGTTTGATTCCTTCATTGTACTTACTGCTGTGACTTTTCATCATTTCAGGGCCCAGAGATGTCCAGCAATAGTGGGGTAAGGAGAAACCACAGCACCGTGAACCCTTCTCCTCTCAATGTCTTCCACAGTTTATTATTCTGTTAAGTCTAATGCTTCATGGTGCTTCTCCCACGATGTGCAGCCCTCTGCCTCTGCTTGACTTTAAACAAGGCTTCTCCAAGTTTCCGTGCTCTTTCTCCTTATGCTTCTGTTGCTTAAGTTACAAATAAGGCTGTACCTTATGTTTCATCTGACTCAATATATATATATGTCTCATTTTTCTGCAGTTCTTATGACTCTACATGCAAAGAACCATGCAGTCATTGTCATTGCCATTAACAAAGAAAAAAGACAAATACAATGTAGACATCACAATATGGTTCCAGTTTCTGGGATCTACCATTTGGGTGTCCTGGGATATCCAGCTCTTTCCTCAGGGAAGCATTACTGAGAAGTAGACTTGTCTACAAGTGATGCCTGGCTCCTCGGATTAAATGATGGAAAATGTGCTCATCCCCATCTTCATTCAAAGGATGAAATGGGCTTCAAAAAAAATCATTCTCATATTAAACAAAATGTAATGTTTCAGCCTAAATATGGCTACTGGGTTATAGGGATGAAGAATTAGTCTGTATACAAGGCCTTTGATGAGTGTTCTATCACCCACAATTCCAGTGTCTTGGCCCTCTCTCTGCTGATTGTCCCAGTCGTCTGAGTATTCTTGGATTGGGAAGCTGGCACTCTCTCATTTTATGATGTTTCTAACTGTGGAGCTCTCATCTATAGTTTCCATGACCCTGCCTTCCCTGTTGAAGTCTATCCATATTTTAATCCTATGGATTGTACAGAGCCAATGACCATATGTGAGCCACCCTCCTAAACCCTCACCTATATTTATACAGTGTCTCCATGTCTGGTGTATCTTATGTGCCAGAGACCCCTTGCATCATTCTAACTTTTTTATTTGTCTTGATCCCTTTATTTTAATGACCTTCACTTCTAACCACAAACCACTGTGGATTCATTTCCTTGATTCAGTTGCTTGTCTGCTCACAAGATGATTATTGTCATTTGTCATTTCCCGATGAAAATGTTTTTTCCCTCACTAAGTGAAATGGAGCCTCTGAAAACGCCATCTCTGTAGGAACAGAGTCAAAAGAATGACTCACAGCAAACAATGTCTTAGTTACCTGTGAGAGAGGCCCCAGAAAAAAAAGGCAGAGAGCCTTTTACCTCAAGGACATTTTGTTCCCTGGATTGCTTTGAATGTAATTTTGTGCCTCCTGCAAAATGAACATCTGCATTCAATTTGTAAGAAACATATACTCTTGTTCGATATCAGAACATAGCTATAGAACCCATTCCTGTGCAAGACTATACTGAGTGCCAGCCTCAGTGTACACTGGTTCTGAATATGGGCTTGTGCCTTCATTTTGTGATTTCCAAGATATATCCTATAGTATAGTGCCAGATAATTGTGCTTATATCGTCTGCCCTGATAAAGTTGTAGGAAAGGTTTCCTCTGTGAATATTTATGAATATTATGTTCTTACTGGTATCTATTTACATGTTTTACTGAATATATTTTTCTAAACTCAAAAAAACTTCGTGAGTACTTTTGTACATTCATATATAAAAGCACAGTGAAACTGAAGTAATGTTGTCTATAGGATTAGGCTGTAGTCCCCCGATTCTTTAAGACCCATTCTGCAAACCCCAGGTCTTACAGACAGAACCACCTAGGTCCGCAATGGTAGACAACCTTCCTTCTTGTGGTGACAGAGATAGAAGCCAGGGCTTCGTGAGTGCTTATTACTTGCTCTACCTGAGTCACTTGCCTCAGCTCTGTCAGGTCTCCACAGACACATTCTTTCTGTCACTGACAAAAGATGAGAGAAAGTTCTTCTCCAGCGTGTCTATCAGTTTAGGAAATTATATGTAGGAGTATCTCTTTAAGGAATGGGCCTTAGCAGAAGGTCAGTTTAACCACAATGCTCGTGTTTCATCAAAGAGTTAAGAAAGAGACATCTCAAATGACATCCACTATGACCATGTGTTTAGAGTATCCAGGTTCTAATCCTACCTCTCCACATAGCAGTGCAACCTTGAATAACATTTTTTTCAAGCCTATGTGTGCTTAGGTTTTTTCTTTTGGTTCATTTTTCTTGTTTATTTTCCAGTTTTAGTATAAATAATACCTCTAGATTGCAGGTCATTGTAGGAAAATAAGTTTGAAATCTTTAGAAGTCTCGGAGAGCAACAGCCCTTTCCTCTATGAGTGATGAACTGAGTTAATTTACTCAGACCATCTTAGCTATAGGAGGCAGTCAGCTTTGAAAGATGATCCTCTCACTGCACAAATATGCTCTAGAAAACATAAACTGAAACACATACACAAATGAGAAAGGATTATGTAATATTTAGCAAAACAATGTTCAATCCTTACAATGCATCTAGTACATTCAGTAGGTGGTGATTGTGCTAACTACTGTATAGATGTGCTGCACTTATGTTCTATGTGACACTTTGTAATTGGGGAAACTAAGTTATAGCTCTTCTCATGTCTTGATGTCTGTGAACTGACACCAAGACTACTCTAATATCTTGTAGATATGTATGATTTTTTTTTGTTTTCACACTTATTTTTTGAGAGGGTATTTGTTTAGTTGTATTTGTTACCAAGTAAGCTAAAGTCTATGATTTTCTATTTTAGAATGAATGATAATGATGACAATGATACCCATAACCGTACCTTCTGTTATATTGTAAAATGTAAACAATAGAATGTTCCTAGGAACTCAAAAAGCTTCTAGCATGTAAGAGGTCCCCGATATGGTATCTGTTAAGTTTTTTCTCCCTTTTGATGGGACCATAATAAAGTGTCATTGGAATGACAAACAGATGTTGCCATTATGGTTTTCATACAATCCCAGCACTCAGGAGACAGAGACAGGAAGATTGCCGTGCCGGCCAGGCTGAGTTTACACAGGATTACCGTGCTTTGCATTGGTGTGGCTTGCTTTGCTTTTATGTTGAAGTTTACAATACATAGCAACAGACCAAAATGCAACACTGTTAAAGGAGAAAGTGTTAGGTTTTAGATAAGTAAGGATATTCAAGAGGACACTGTGAGGATTACTGTGTAATCAGAGTTTATTTAAAGATTCATATTGACATAAACAGACAGACACAACTCAGCCATTAAAAACAATGACTTCATGAAATTCACAAGCAAATGGATGGAACTAGAAAATATCATGCTGCGTGAGGTAACCCAGAACAAAAGAAGACACGTGCTATGTACTCACTTATAAGTGGATATTAGCCCAAAAGCTCAGAGTACTCACAATACAACTCACAGACCACATGAAGCTTAAGAAAAAGAAACACCAAAGTAGATGCTTCCATCCTACATAGAGAGTGGAACAAGATAATCACAGGAGGTAGAGGGAGAAAGGGACCTGGGAGGGAGAAAGGAGGGGGAGGAAAAAGGGAATAGGATCAGGTATTGGAAGAGAAAGAAGTAATGAGGGTCAGGAAATTGAATAGAAGTATGTAGAAGTCGGGGGTGGGGGTCCGGGGTAGCCACAAGAAAGTCCCAGAAGCTAGGTAAGGAAAAGCTCCCAGGACCCAACAGGAATGACTTTAGCCTAAACACCCAATAAAAGGGAGAAAGAACCTGGAGAGATCACCTTCAGTAGATATACATGGATCCTAGTTGAGGGATGGGGTCACCAACACATCTCAAAATTTTTAACCCAGAAACATTCCTGCCCAAAGGAAAGACAGGGACAAAAAAAAAAATGGAACAGAGCCTGAAGAAAGGATATCCAGAGATTGCCCCACCTAGAGATCCATTCCACCTGCAGACACCAAACCCTCACACTGTTGCTGATACCAATAAGCGCTTGCTGACAAAAGTTGGGTATGGCTGTTCCCTGAGAGGTTCTAACAGCATCTGAGTAATAGGGATACAGATACTTACAGCCAACCATTGGACTGAGCCCAGGGACCTCAATGGAAGAGCTAAGGGAATGAATTAAGGAGCTGAAGGGGATTGCAGACCCATAGGAAGATCAATTTTCTTNTATGACAAAAAAATTCAAGTCACAGAAGAAAAAAATCAAAGATGATCTCAGAAGATGAAAAGATCTCCCATGCTCGTGGATTGGCATAATTAATATAGTAAAATTGGCTGTCTTGCTGAAAGCAATCCATAGATTCAAAGCAATCCCCATCAAATTTTCAACTCAATTCTACACTTGTTCTTGGGCAATTTTATCAGGGTTGGCAAATCACTGTGAATCCTTTTGGAGGAGAATAGGACACTGGACTTTTAATTTAGATGGATGAGAAAGACCAATTTAGACAAGAGAGGAAGGAGAAAGCAGCATAGAATTCATGTATAATAGGGCTGTGTGGTCATAAAATTACATTAGCAACAAATGGGGACAGCAAAACATATGTCTAACTGGGAGCACACAACTGCTATGTTGACAGAAATGCTATAAGACAACCTGGGAACCTTGTATGCCAGTCTGTGATTTATTCCATGCATGATGACATTCCACAAAGTATTTTATATGTGTTTATCTGTCTCTCTCTCTCTCTCTCTCTCTCTCTCTCTTTCTCTCTCTGTCGTGTGTGTGTGTGTGTGTGTGTGTGTACATACTTAGGAACAATTTGTGATTTAAAGGTTGAAATTAAAATTGTAAATACCTCATAACAAAGATATGGAGGGTTACAACCAGAGTTTACATTGAATATTTCTCCAACCTGGATTTTTTCTGTTATTTGTGGAAGAGTTCAAGTGAGAGAAAATTGGATTGTGAACACAGGCAATGATACTGGGAGCTCGGAAAAATAGTAGCTGTGATATTATAATAATGGAGTACTTCTCAGCTATTAAAAACAATGAATTTATGAAATTCTTAGACAAATAGATGGATCTGGATGATATCATCCTAAGTGAAGTAACCTGATCAGAATAGAACACACATGATATGCACTCCCTGATAAGTGGAAGGATCCTGTCCCACGCTGCTCCTCAGTTACTATATACTGAGGTCTCCAGGTGGATCCCTCTGAGCAGAAGTGGTGGTCTTACCTGTGCTCACAGGCTTGTCCAAAATATGGTACATTTACACAATAGAATACTACTCAGCTATTAAAAACTATCAATTCATGAAATTCTCAGGCAAATGGATGGAACTTGGAAATATCCTGAGTGAGGTAGCTCAGTCCCAAAAGAACACACACGATATGTACTCACTGATAAGTAGATATTAGCCCAAAAGTTCGGAATACCCAAGATTCAATTCATAGCCATAAGAAACCTAAGAAGAACTAAAGTGTGTTTGCTTCATAGCTTCTTAGAAAGGGGAACAAAATACTCACAGGAGGACATATGGAGACAAAGTGTGGAGCAGAGACTGAGATAAAGGCCATTCAGAGACTGCCCCACCTGGGAACCCATCCCATATACAGTCCCCAAAATCAGACTCTACTGAGTGTACAGGAAAGTGCTTTCTGATGGGAGACTAATATGGCTTTCTCCTGAGAGACTCTGCCAGAGCCTGAAAAATGCAGAGGCAGATGCTCACAGCCAACCATTGGACAGAGAGCAGGGTCCTCAGTGTAGGAGCTGGAGAAGGGACTGAAAGAGCTGAGGGGATTTGCATCCTCATGGGGGTGGGGGGAGCAACAGTGTCAACTGGCTCTACCAGAGCTCACAGGGACTGGACCACCTACCAAAGAGTACACATGGACAAAACCATAGATCTGACAACAAATGTGGCAGAGGACGGCCTTGTTGGACATCAGTGAGAGGGGCAGTCCTTGGGCCTGAGGATGTTAGATACCCCAGTATATGAGAATACTAGGGCAGGAAAATGGGAGTGGGTGGGGAGGAGCACCTTCACAGAGGAAGAGGGATGGGGAATATGATAGGGGGTTTCAGAAGGGAAGACCTGGAAAGGAAAAAACATTTGAAATGTAAATAAAGAAAATATCTAATTTGAAAATCCTTTTTAAAAAAAAGAAAAGAAAAGAAGATTAGGAGTGGCATTATTGGAGAAGATACGGCATGGGTACAAGCTTTCAGTATTCAATAGATTCTGGCCACAAACAACAGCATTTTCTCTCTGCCTCAGGTTTGTGTCTAGTTTGTGTCTCAAGTTGTGACTTCTCAATTCCTACTCCAGCACCCTGTGTCCCTGTCTGGTGCCATGTGCCCCACTGTGGTGGTCATGAACTCTACTGTGAACCCCAAATGAAACACTTCCCTTACAACTTGTCCCAGTCATGGTGTTTATCACAGCAGTAGAAGAGTAACTAAGACAGACCACATGCAGGAGCCACCACACCTGATTTTTTACAGTGCTGAGGGTCCACCATTGGGCTCCATAATGATAGGCAAACACTACTCTCAGAGAAGCCCATTCACAGCCCTACAGACTTCCATCTTCTAGTCAGGGAATGTTGTAGCTGTAATACTGGCCTTTAATACAAATCCTAAATCAAATGGGACCTCCTGAGACATTCTGGTGGGGGACTCCTGGAAGGGGGGAATGAATGGATGGATCAGATCAACACTGTGAAAGGACTAGGTCTCTTCAGCCACAGAATACATAATCTGGGGACATCATGAGACAGCTGGAGAGCCCTCTGCAGCTCACTAGTCTCTCTGCTGTGAGGGTGGTGAGGTGTTTCTGCCTGGCTCTGCACATGACTCCTCCCCATCCTGTCCCTGCTGGGTGGGAAATCTTGCTTATGTGGCAGCTTCCCTAAACTGCAACTTCCTTCCTGTCCTCATCCTGTAAGAGTCCAGCTCCAAACTCAGAGGAACACTGCAGTTTTCTGTCCCTAGCCTTGTTTTCCTAACCTTTAGGCCACACCTGCCATGGAGGCAAAGCCAGAACAGGAGCTCAGGTGCAGGAGAAGCCCACATAGGGAAGGGTTTCTTTCCAGATTTACACAGAGTCAGGAACTTTTTGGTTGATTGTATCATGAGTCTGAACAAGTGACATAACAAGTTCCTGTAGCTCTGAAAAATGTCCCAAATTACTGGAAGGCTGAGCTGACCTAAGGCAACTGACTCCCTCTTGTGGTAAAACCCCAGATATTGATGTGGTACCGCCCCATTGGTTGGTAGTTCTTTAGTTTCTTTTTCTCAGTTCCAGCCCTCAAACTCCTAACTTTCGTTTCTCTCCTGGCTCTCCAGAGGACCAGCACAGTTGGCTGAATTCTCAGGACTTAGACTCTGGCCTGTGTTTGCTCCTCTCCACAGATCCTGGCTCTCTTGGTTGGTATCTGAAGGTGTGAGCCAATTTTCAACTACAGAATTTGAAGGAATTTAGAAGAAGACACAGTCTTTGCTCTGGTGAGTTTAACTTGAAGTTAAAAAGCAGGAGGGGGTTGGAGGGGAACTGCTGGCTTCCTGCTGAGTATTATGGGGATGAGAGGCAGAGACAGGGTGGCCTTGAGGAAGACAGCTTTCATGATTTGTCTGGAAATATCCAGTTATTTTTCCAAACAGACTCTGGTCTTTTTTCTAATCTTTAATTATGAGTTGCAGCATGAATCTCCTGCTCCAACACAAGACACTGCTCTCCCTGCAAAGAAGTAGTACAAGCCAGAGGGGTGTTTGAAAAAAAAAAAAAAAAGGTTAAATTTTCTCTGAGTAATAGTGGATTTACCCATGATTCTAAGGACTCATTCCCTATGCTGCTGTCTCCGTGATTGGAAGTCTTGATCTCTCTGCAGCCTCCTATTAATGTACTTGTACTACGAAACAGTCTGAAGTCTGTAGGGAATTCCTAATGTCACTTTAAAATCATTACCATTGCCTACTCTTTCCCATATGCCATATGTCCTGTATCTGAATCTAGATCACCTCAGGTTAGTAATTCTGGATAGAAAGAAAGATGAAACAGTAAGATCCAGAGTCCAAGAACCTAATAAGACCAAGTCTATTTAGCTAATTTGGGTGCAATTAATGGGCTGGAGGAGCACTTGTAAGTTTCTACTAGCTTCTAATTTAATCCCAAGGAAAGAGACTGTGGATAGGGTGAAAGGAAGATTGGATGAGAGACAGAGAAACAGAGAGAGAACAGAGGAAAAGAACTGACAGTGTTTCTATTCCTGTATAGCCCAGGCTGACCTCATGGAATTGTCTGTGTCAGCTTCCCCAGCTCCTGGGATTACAAGTGTACATTACTGCCCCAGGAGACACAGCAAGAGCTCCTAATTGAGCTTGATGACATAAAAGAATGGAAGATGTCTGCTGATAGAAAGATCTAGAGATCTTGAGAACCATGAAAGAAAAGAAAGGACTTGGAGCAGGGAATCCAGGCTTCACCCAAACTAATGTAGACTCCAGAAGACACAAGTCAGGCCTTCCTGTGTCCAGGTTGGCTTGAGGGTTCTCAAGAGTCCATTCTTCCCCTTTCCCTTTGCTCTGTCTTGCTTTCAATCAGTTGTGTACACCTGTTTTCTGAACATAGCAATTAATGCTCTTTACCGCCATATGTTATGAGATATTAAAATGCATATTTTAGGGTTGTCCAGTTTTTAAATGTGGAAATGTCTAGGAATACATGTCAAAATGCTTCAAATAATATACTTTGTAAATGAAACCTGAGACAATTTATTTGCCAGGCCTATTTGGAAAAGGACCATTTCTTCTATGGCATCAGTTCTTTGAACTCTCATCATTCTTTTTTTATACCCTTTTTATTAGATATTTTATGTACATTTTGAATATTAGCCCTTTCCTCATTTCCCCTCCAAAAACCCCCATGCCATCACTCCTTGCTCACCAACCCACCCACTCCTACTTCCCTTTCCTGGCATTCCCGTACATTGGAGCATTGAGCCTTCTTCACAGGACCCAGGGCCTCTCCTCCCATTAATGTCTGACAAGGCCATCCTCTGCTACATATGTGACTGGAGCCATTGGACACTCCATGTGAACTCTTTGGTTAGTGGTTTAGTCCCTGGGGCTACTGGTTAGTTCATATTTTTGTTCCTCCTATGGAGCCTCGAACCCCTTCAGCTCCTGGCTTCCTTTCTCTAGCTTCTTCATTAGAGACCCTGTGCTCAGTCCAATTGTTGGCTATGAGCATCCATCTCTGTATTTTTCAGGCACTGGCAGAGAGACAGCTATATCAGGCTCCTCTGAGCAAGTACTTGTTGGCATCCATAATAGTGTCTGGGTTTGGTAACTGTATATAGGCTGAATCCTCAGGTGGGACAGTAACTGGATGGCCTTTACTTCAGTCTCTGCTCCACAAATTGTCTCTGTATCGCTTCCCATGGGTATTTTGTTCCCCCTTCTAAGAAGGATCAGAGTATGCACATTTTGTTCTTCCTTCTTCTTGAGCTTCATGTGGTCTGTGAATTGTATTTTGGGTATTCTGAGCTTCCAGGCTAATATCCACTTATCAGTGAGTGCATACCATGTGCATTCTTTTGTAATTGGGTTACCTCACACAAGATGATATTTTTTAGTTCCATTCATTTGCCTAAAAATTTCATTAATTCATTGTTTTTAGTAGCTGAGTAGTACTCCATTGTGGAAATGTACCACATTTTCTGTATCCATTCCTCTGTTGAAGGACATCTTGTTGTTTACAGCTTCTGGCTATTATAAATAAGGCTGCTATGAACATAGTGGAATATGTGTCCTTATTACATGTTAGAGCATCTTCTGGGTATATGCCCAGAAGGGGTATAGCTGGGTCCTCAGGTAGTACTAGGTCTAATTTTTTGAAGAATCACCAAACTAATTTCCAGAGTGGTTGTACCAGCTGACAATCCCACCAGCAATGGAGGAGGGTTCCTCTTTCTCCACATCCTCACCAGCATCTGCTGTCACCTGAGTTGTGAGTTGTTCTTTGTTTTTTGGGTTTTTTTTTGTTTTTGGTTGGTTGGTTGGTTGGTTGGTTGGTTGGTTGATTTTACGAGACAGGGTTTCTGTAGATCCCTGGCTGTCCTGGAATTCACTATGTAGACCAAGCTGGCCTCAAACTCAGAAATCTGCCTGTCTCTGTCTCCCAAGCTCTGGGATTAAAGGCACACGCTAACATTGCCTGGCTCACCTGAGTTTTTGGTCTTAGCTATTTGGATAGATATGAGGTGGAATCTCAGAGTTGTTTTGATTTGCATTTCCCTGATGACTAAGGATATTGAACATTTTTTTAGGTGCTTCTCTGTCATACAAGTTTTCTCAGTTGAGAATTCTTTGTTTAGCTCTGTACCCCATTTTTAATATGGTTATTTGTTTCTCTGGAGTCTAACTTCTTGAGTACTTTCTATACATTGGATATCAGCCCTCTATCGGATGAAGGGTTGGTAAAGATCTTTTCCCAATCTGTTGGTTGCCATTTTGTCCTATTCAGAGTGTCCTTTGCCTTACATTTGTCCATTCTTGATCTACTGTTCAGGAAAGTTTCCCCTGTGCCCATGTGCTCAGGGCTCTTCCCACTTTTTTTCTATTACTTTCAGTGAAACTCTCATCATTCTTAAAGAAACAGTTTTATGTGTTACAGAGTTCAGCTACACAAGGAGAAGACCACAAATTAAATTATAATGAAGTGATTTCATAAAATATTGCTAGTAGCTCAGTGGCCTTAAAGCCAAATCAAAGAATTGTGACACAGGCAGAGGCTAGAGGAGGTGTATTTACAGGTGGACACCACAATCAGCTTGTGTGTGTGTGATGTGTAGCTGAGAAACTGCTTGAACTACCCTCAGCTGTGAGGGAGCTGATTCATTTCCTGGTACTCAGCAATAAATGGGTTCACAAAACCAGCAAAACAGTTTTACATTTGGGGAGGACAGCAAGGAGTGAGAGTTTTGAGGAACTTATCTTTCAAGAATTTCAAATGGGTGCCTAGCACAAAATGGAACTTCCTTAGCCATATACTCCAATAACAACAGAAAAATGTGCTGTCTGTAGACTCTTCTTTGATTTGAACAAACTTAGTTATTGTTTCTTAGTGTCTCTATTTTGAAAGATTAATATTGTTGGAATTAAGGGGCATTTGAGGGATTATATGGAAACCTAGTGCAATGGAAACTTCCTAAAGTATATGGAGGTGATGTTAATGAGGTCTATTAATAATGGGAGAATCTCAACTGGCAATCTCTTGTCACCAAACAAGCTTCCAATAGTAGGACTGAATTACATTCAATTGAATTATTGAACAATAGGATTCCATGGAGGTCCTTAAATAATCAAGGCTGTTGCTAGCACAACATGTTGCTCTATACAAAATGATAGTGGTACCCAACTGCAGAAAAAGAATCCACATAATTCATTGAACATGGAGATTTGAGCTTGTGACTACACAGAGCATTCACTCCTAAGTTCTAGTCTCTTTGGTGCAGGAAGGTACTTGGTATCTATCTGCTAGATACCAAGAGAGAAACATAAACACCAAGCCAACCTCAAATCCTTTATCTACAATCTGTGTTCTGCCTGAAAAATATGCAAGGGCAATGGTTGCATAGAACTTGTGGGATTACCAACCCCAAACAAATGCCAAATTTGACGAAAGGTACAATAGCCAAGAGCACACACTTACCTAGCAATGTTTGGGTATTCAAGAACCAAAGGATAATAGTGCAGATACCTAGAGTAAAACCAACCATTATTTGTTTAACACACACACAATGTTATTTAAGTTGTGTATTTCTGGATTTGCCTGTGTGCATACACATTTGAAAGGAAGGGAAGGGGCTGAAGAGATGGCTCAGTTGTTAAGAGCACCGACTGCACTTCCAGAGGTCCTGAGTTCTATTCTCAGCAACCACATGGTGGCTCACAACCATCTCTAATGGGATCCATTGCCCTCTTGTGGTATGTCTGAAGACAGCTACAGTGTTCTCAGATACATAAAATAAATAAAATCATTTTTAAAAATGGAAGGAAGAAAGGAAGAAAAGACTGTGCTGATCAGAGGTGCTAGATTCTCTGAAGCTGGAGTTACAGGCATCTGGGAGCTGTTTCATGTAGGAGCAAGGAACTAAACTTGTATCTTCTGCCAGAGCAAGTACTGTTAACTACTGAACCCTATCTCCAGATGCAGGCAGTCTGAGAATGAATATTTAACTGATTCATTTATTTATGTATGTGTGTCAGTGTCTTACTGGATATGTTTCTGTTCAACATTTGAAAGCCCTGAGGCCAAGAATGCCAATAGAAAATTCCAGGTATCCTGGGATTGGAGTTACAGATAGTTCTGAATCATCTTGCAGGAACTAGGAACAGAATAAAGGTTCTCTGGGAAACTCATGTTTCTCTCTTGGTATCTAGCTCCTCATACAGACATTTTAACAATATTCAAATCCACGAGTACAGGTATTTTTATATGTAATTGTACCACCTTCCATTTCATTCAATACTTTTATAGTTTCGTGGGCATATATTTCATCTTATGTGCGTGGATGTTGGTCTGCATACATATCTCTGCAGCACATATATGTTGTACTGCCAGAGGCCAGAAAAGAGTGTCAGATCCACAGAAACTGAAGTTACAAGGGCTGTGAGAGCTATGCGAGAGCTGGGAACAGAGCCATGGTTCTTTGAAAGAGTAGGCAGTGCTCTGACCACCCAGGGATCCCTCCATCCCATTCCCTGTGTTTCAAATTTAACATTATTTTGTTATAGAGTTATTATAGCAGTGAACTTGCCATCCTCTCCCCTCAGCCTCCAAATAAACTGGATTTAGAGATCTGCACTACCAAATCTGCTGCTATGCTGCTGCTTATCATTGTTGTTGTTGTTGTTATCATCATTATTATTACAGACATTTTTATTGTGAATGTGTATCATGGGTTACACAGAGTTACATATATTGACTACTTTTATGACTTTATTTATTTATTTTTACTTATTAACATTTCACTCTGCTTATTGCCCCCTCCTGGTTACTCTCTCCCACAATCCTTCCTCCATTCCCCAACCCCTTCCCTTCTGAGTATGTGGGGACGCCCTGAATATCCCCCAAACCTGGCATATTAAGTCTCTGTGGGGCTAAGAGCAACATCTCTCACTGAAGCCAGAGAAAGCAGCCCAGCTAGAAGAACATAGTCCACAGACAGGCAACAGCTTTTAGGATAGCCCCTGGTCCAGTTGTTCAGGAACCACAGTGAAGACCAAGGTGCATATCTGCTACATATGTGCAGAGAGGCCTAGGTTCAACCTGTGTATACTCTTTGGTTGGCGGTTCAGTCTCTGAGCACCCCAAGGGACCATGTTAGTTGATTCTGTTGGTTTTTCTTTGAGTTCCTATCCCATTTGGGGTCCAAAAACCATCCTTCTTGAGACTCTCCAATCTCCATACACTGGCTATGGTGTCTTCCTCTGTCTGAGTCAGCTGTGGGTGGAGCCTTTCAAAAGACAGCCAACCCTAGATCCCTGTCTGCAAGCATAACAGAGTATCATTAATAGTGTCAGGGATTGGTACTTGCCCAGGGGATGGGTCTCAAGTTGGGCCAGATATTGGGTGGGCATTCCCTCAGTCTCTATACCAATTCCCCATCTCTGAATTTGTAGAGATGAATTATTTAAACTGCTTTGGCTCTTTGCACGTTGAATGTACGCTGCACCAACCCAAGAGCTCTCTGGATTTTCCAATGAAACACACACACACACACACACACACACACACACACACACACACACACAAAGTTTAATTTTGATATGCCTTGACTAGCTCAAAGGCTGAGCAGTTCTAATCTCCCCGATTAGCACAAACTCCCCTCCAGTATTTTCAGCACAACTTGCTAAATCAGTATTTTGTCTCTGCTACCCCAGATCCATTTTGGGGAGTAACTCCAAAGGCCACGTGCTGAAACTATTACAGAGCAGGTTGGCTTTCTCTCCTGCAGCCCTTGTCTCCTCCATCTCTCCCAGTTCCTAGCCTGAAGAAACCTAAGGCTCCTGCTCCATCTCCCTCTGGCCAGCCATTTCCCTCTGAAATTTTTATTTACCAATCAAAACCAATTGTGGGCAGGGACCTGCAGCATCTTACAAATAAAACTAGGAATTTCCATATTATTTCCATTAAATTAATTATTATTTCCATTAAATTAAGTCCCAAACATACAATTCTTGTAGACAGGATAAATTTTGGATCAGTCGTTTTGTGCATGGTTTGGTGTCCCTATCACTCCATTGGGTTTCCTATATGACTACAGGAAGTAGACTCTTCAGGTTCCATGTCCCCAGTGCTGTGAGTCACAGCTAAGAGCGTTCTCATTTATTCTTGGGCACCTACCTTCTCCCTGGTCTCTATCTCCTCTTAGAGATGGCCCTACCTCCCCACCCCTGTCAGTTGCAGATTTCCATTCATTTTTATGGCCATCAGCCCATCCCTCCTCTCACTCCCCACACGTGATTCTGAACCCTCTCATTTCCCTACCTATCTGCTCTAACATCCAGTTCTCTCCCTCCATCTACCAATTGTGACTATTTTATTCTCCCATCTAAGTGAGAATCAAGTATCCTCTCTTGTGCCTTCCTTCTTGTTTAGCTTCTTTGGGTCTGTGGAATATGGCACAGGTATCCTCTATTTAATGGCTATTATCCATTAATAGTGATTACATAACATCCATGTCCTTTCGGAACTGGGTTACCTCACTCAGGATGATATTCTCAAGTTCCATCCATTTGCCTACAATACTCATGATGTCTTTGTTTTTTTATAGCTGAATAGCATTCCAGTGTGTAGATGTGTCACATTTTCTTTATCCATTCTTCAGTTGAATGACATCTAGGTTGTTTCCAGTTTCTGGCAATTACATATGAAGCTGCTATAAACATACTTGAGCATTTGACTATGTGGGATGATTTTGTGGGATCTTTTGGGTTTATACCCAGGAGCAGTATAGCTGGGTCGTCTGGTAGAACTATTCACAGTTTCATGAGAAATCACCAAATTGATTTCCAAAGTGATTGTACAAGTTTGTACTCCCACCAGCAATGAAGGAGTGCTCACCTTACTCCATATTCTCATCAGCATTTGCTATCTCTTGAATTTTTTATCTTAACCATTCTCATGGGTATAAGATGAAACCTCATAGTTGTTTTGATTTGTATTTCCCTAATGACTAAGGACTTCAACATTTCAAAAGCACTTCTCAGGCCATTCAATATTCCTCTCTTGAGAACACTCTGTTTAGCACTATATACCATTTTTTATTGTTTTATTTGGATTGTTACTGTTTAATTTCTTGAGTACATTATGAATTTGGGATGTAAGCCCTCTGTCAAATGTAGGGTTGGTGAAGATCTTTTTCTAATTTGTAGGCTGGTATATTTTTTTTTCTATTAACAGTGTCCTTAACCTTACAGAAGCTTTGCAGTTTCATGAGGTACCATTTATAAATTGTTGATATTGGAACCTGAGCCATTGCTGTTTTGTTCAGCAAATTGTCTTCTGTACTAATGTGTTCAAGGCTACTCCCCACTTTCACTTCTATGAAATTTAGTGTAGTGAGTTTTATCTTGAGGTCGTTGATCCACTTGGACTTAAATTTTGTTCAGGATTATAAATATGGAAATATTTGCATTCTTCTACATGTATATGTCCAGTTAGGCCAAAACCATTTGTTGAAGATGACTTCTTCTTTTTCCCATTGTGTAGTTTCAGTTTCTTTATCAAAAATCAAATGTCCATAGTTATCAGGGTCTATTTCTGGGTTCTCTTTTGAGTCCATTGATTAACATGTCTGTTTCTGTACCAGTACCATGCAGCTGTTACCATTACTAACTAACCTATACTACAGATTAAGGGCAAAGATGGTGATTCACCCAGAAGTTCAGGATTGATTTGGTATCCTGGGTTTTTATTTTTTCCATATGAAGTTGAGAATTGCTCTTTAAAGTCTATACAAAATTGTGTTGGAGTTTTAGTGAGGATTCCCTTTCATAAGATGGTCATTTTCACTATGTTAATCCTGCCTATCAGTGAGCATGGAAGATCTTTCCAACTTCTGATATCTTCAATTTCTTTCTTCAGGAACTTGACATTCCTTTCATACACATCTTTCACTGGCTTGGTTAAACTCACACCAAGACATTTTATATTATCTATGGCTATTGAAAAGGGTGTTTTTCCATAATTTCTCTCTCACAGGCTCTGATTCTTTATTCCCTTATCATGGTGTCTCACTATTTGTGACTTTTCTCTATGGAATATTACATAACCATCTTTACTGAACTCATTGGCTTTTTTCATGTGAAAAGAAACTCTTACTTGCATATTTTTATTTTAGTTTAGTTTTTCAATTTGCATTTATTCCAAGTTCTTGCCCTGCTGTGATGAATAGAGGTGACAAAAATAAGTATGCTTGTGTTGTACATGATGTTAAATATTTTCAATGCCCTAAATTTGCTATGAAATAAGCAGTGGGCTTTCATGTATGTCTTTACAGTAGGGAAATTTATGTCTTTTTATAAACAATTTTGAAATTTTATTACTCCAGATCCATCCATTTGCTTATGAATTTCATAAATTCATTGTTTTTAATAGCTGAGTAGTAGTACTCCATTGTGTAAATGTACCACATTTTCTGTATCCATTCCTCGGTTGAGGGACACCTGGGTTCTTTCCAGCTTCTGGCTATTATAATTAAGGCTGCTATGAACATGTGTCCTAATTACCAGTTGGAACATCTTCTGGGTATATGACCAGGAGAGGTATTGCTTGATCTTCTGATAGTACAATGTCCAATTTTCTGAGGAACCACCAGACTGATTTCCAGAGTGGTTGTACAAGATTGCAATCCCACCAGCAATGGAGGAGTGTTCCTCTTTCTCCACATCCTCTCCAGCATCTGCTGTCACCTGAATTTTTGATCTTAGCCATTCTTACTGGTGTGAGGTGGAATCTCAGGGTAGTTTTGATTTGCATTTCCCAAAGAATAAACAGGATGAGAAAGAAATTAGGGAAACAACACCCTTCACAATAGTCACAAATAATATCAAATACCTTGGTGTGACTCTAACTAAGGAAATGAAAGATCCATATGATAAGAACTTCAAGTCTCTGAAGAAAGAAATTGAAGATCTCAGAAGATGGAAAGATCTCACATGCTCATGGATTGGTAGGATTAATATAGTCAAATTGGCTATCCTGCCAAAAGCAATCTACAGATTCCATGCAATCCCCATCAAAATTCCAACTCAATTCTTCAAAGTTAGGACAGTTTGCAAATTCATCTGGAATAATAAAAAACCTAGGATAGCAAAAACTATTGTCAACAATAAAAAAACCTCTGGTGGAATCACCATGCCTGACCTCAAGCAGTATGACAAAGAAATTGTCATAAAAACTGCATGGTACTGGTACAGCGACAGACAGGTAGATCAATGGAATAGAATTGAAGACCCAGAAATGAACCCACACACCTATGGTCACTTGATCTCTGACAAGGGATCTAAAACCACCCAGTGGACAAAAGACAGCATTTTCAACAAATAGTGCTGGCACAACTGGCAGTTATCATGTAGAAGAATGCGAATTGATCCATTCTTATCACCTTGTACAAAACTCAAGTCTAAGTGGATCAAGGAACTCCACATAAAACCAGAAACAATGACACTTATAGAAGAGAAAGTGGGGAAAAGCCTCGAAGATATGGGCACAGGGGAAAAATTCTTGAACAGAACAGCAATGGCTTGTGCTGTAAGATCAAGAATCAACAAATGGGACCTCATAAAATTGCAAGGCTTCTGTAAGGCAAAAGATACTGTCAGTAAGACAACAAGGCCACCAACAGATTGGGAAAGGATTTTTACCAATTCTAAATCTGTTAGGGGACTAATATCCAATATATACAAAGAGCTCAAGAAGCTGGACTCCAGAAATTTAAATAACCCATTAAAAATGGGGTACAGAGCTAAACAAAGAATTCTCAAGTAAGGAATACCGAATGGCAGAGAAGCACCTGAAAAAATGTTCAACATCCTTAATCATCAGGGAAATGCAAATCAAAACAACCTTGAGATGTCCATTGGTTTTTCATGCTGAACTAATATTACATGTTATTGGGAGAAAAAAAATCTGTGTACTTTCAAGAATTTTTCATTTAGTATTGATCTCAGTCAGTATCATGGTGGCATCCATACCTGGGATGTCCATAAATGTTTTGGGAAAACTTCTAGACCTGAAGGGGTCTGACCAGCAGTCCCCTACAAAACTTGGGTCCCCTGGGAGGCAGACTGGGGATCCTTTGGGCTGGCTGGGAGAGAAAAAATAAGACACTGAGTCAGTTCTCCAGTCAAAACATGTCTGCTTCTTTACTTAAAAATCTTTCTTGGTTAAAATAGAGTGGAAAAGGGTAAACCTCGCCATCCCATTCCCAGGGCCCCTGGCTCCATGTTGGCGAGCACCTGTAGCCACCTAGAGCCTCTGTGCTGGGCAGTTCTGGGCAGCAGCAGAGGAGGTGGGCCACAGTAGTTGCATAACAAAAGGAGCCAGCCTAGCTGTAGATGGCCTGGAAGCCCCGCCTCAATGGGGGCAGGTCTGAATTCTGGAGGCTACATAGAGCAAGATAAAATTTTATACAGACACATGATTCCTCAGACACTATAGCATATGCCAGCAAGATAGTGCTGAAAAGGCATGGATATAGCTGTCTCGGGGGTAACTATACCAATGCCTGGCAAACATGGAGGTGGAAGCTCACAGTCAACTATTAGATGGAACACAGGGTTCCCAAGGAAGGAGCTAGAGAAAGTACCCAAGGAGCTGAAGGGGTCTTCAACCCTATAGGTGGAAGAATCACCATGAACTAACTAGTACCTCCTGAGCTCATGTCTCTAGCTGCATATATAGAAGAGGATGGCCTAGTTGGCCATCATTGGGAAGAGAGGCCCCTTGGTCATGCAGACTTTATATGCCCCATTACAGGGGAACGCCAGGGCCAAGATGTGGGAGCGGGTGGGTAGGGGAGCAGGGCCGGGAGGGGGTAAGGTATAGGGAACTTGCTGGATAACACTTGAAATGTAAATGAAGAGAATATCTAATAAAAGTTGGAAGAGGAAAAAAAAAAAAAAAAAAGAGGTTAGATATTATTAGAAATGCTCAAGAAGTATACTCAGCCCAGTGAGGAGGAAGTTGAATCCAGCAACATGGCTACCCTGGCAAGGGATCACATCTGATGATACAGTCCAGCTGTAATGCAAATGTACTCTGGATTACAGCATGATTTGGCATAAATACAGACATGTCCTTAGTACACATTGTTAATCCTTAACAATGAAGGTAAGGTTAGTTTGTAGAAGGAAGCAGCAATCTTTTAATTGAGGGGCAGACAAAGTGATGAATTAGAGAAAGATTTCACAGAATGAGTCAGAGATAGAATATGTCCATGTACGAGCCGGGCGTGGTGGCACACGCCTTTAATCCCAGCACTCGGGAGGCAGAGGCAGGCGGATTTCTGAGTTCGAGGCCAACCTGGTCTACAAAGTGAGTTCCAGGACAGCCAGGGCTACACAGAGAAACCCTGTCTCGAAAAACCAAGAAAAATAAAAAGAGTATGTCCATGTTCTATTTGAGTACACAAGAGAGGGAGGGGGAGGGGGAGAGGGAGAGGGANGGGGGAGGGAGGAGAGGGAGAGGACTATTGAAGAGAAGTGAGAGAGGAGAGATGGCTCAGCGGTTAAGAGCACTGGCACGCCTTTAACCCTGGCACTCGGGAGGCAGAGGCAGGCAGATTTCTGAGTCTGAGGCCAGCCTGGTCTACAAAGTGAGTTCCAGGACAGCCAGGACTACACAGAGAAACCCTGTCTCGAAAAACCAAAAAAAAAAAAAAAAAAAAAAAAAAAAAAAAAAAAAAAAAAAAAAAAAAAAAAAAAAAAGAGTGCATTGCTCACCATAATAAATATAAGTATTAATAAGACCTTATAATTTTCATGTGCTACATTTTTGAAAAAAAAATTTTTATACAGACACATGATTCCTCAGATACCCCAAGTAACTGGGGGCATAATTCCACACAATCGATGTTCTGGCTACCAGTTGTGCCTTAGTAACCAACTCTTTTCTCTGGTGACCTCTATGGGTTAGAGCAGTCACCAATGAAAGGAGACTCCATGGGATGATTTTCATACCTTTGCAGTGTATTGAAGACAAATGACCCTCTTAATTCACCATTTCTATACATCTCCACAGGGGTTAACATAACCATGTAAACAAACACACATATAGTCTTTTATTAGATGACAATCAGAGAAATCATTGCATATGTCCATAAGGACATAGGAGTGTTTACCCTCCATGTCAGCATCAGCTCTTTCCGGTAAGAAACTGGCAATAAGTGCATCAGAGTGAGTCTCACTGAATAGTCCTCACTGACTAGTCCTGACAGAAGAGGAGTGGCCAGAGGTATGAGAGGTTTGTTGCTTAAGACACTGAAGATGGTTGCCTTGGAAAGACAGGGAAGGATAAAAGGGAGGCTACACAAGGATGTTGATGGGAAACTCTGCTTTTTAGTAAAAGGGGGATAACACCCTCATACATGAAAGTTATCATTTGGGATGATCTAAAAGTACAACACTTGAGTATAACAAAGTACTACTCGCTATATCACCAAACCTCCTTCCACATATCTTCCTTTGTTCTTTTAACTTGTCATTGTGGTCCTTCCTTGACATCTGAACAGGGTTCATTTTGATCTTCCACTTCTTACTTGGTCCTTTTCCCCATCCCTTTCTGTGCAGCATTGTGAGAAGTCAGGACAGGCAGCCACAGGATCACAGCAACTATGGCCTCATCAGTCCTGCAGATGATAAAGGAGGAAGTGACCTGTCCTATCTGTTTGGAGCTCCTGAAGGAACCTGTGAGTGCTGGGTGTAACCACAGCTTCTGCAGAGCCTGCATCACACTAAACTATGAGTCCAACAGAAAACCAGAAGGGGAGGGCAACTGCCCTGTGTGCCGAGTTCCTTACTCATTTGAGAATCTGAGGCCTAATCTACATGTGGCCAACATAGTAGAGAGGCTCAAGGGGTTCAAGTCCATTCCAGAGGAGGAGCAGAAAATGAAAATCTGTACACAACATGGAGAGAAACTCCAGCTCTTCTGTAGGAAGGACATGATGGTCATCTGCTGGCTTTGTGAGAGAACCCAGGAGCACCGTGGTCACCAAACAGCTCTCATTGAAGAGGTTGGCCAAGAATATAAGGTAAGGCAGGAAGATACAGGAAACAAAGCATAAAGCAGTAACAGGTAGAAAACCTCCACTTTTACTGACAGGGTACCTGAGCATTATAGGCTTGGAAGTTGATATATCATTCTATATACTCTTTTACATCTTAACTCCTAAAAAGACATGGTGATTTATTCCACTTAAGCATAAGAGAATCTCCCTAGAATATAATTACTAAGATACAAATAAGATATTGTGGAACTGCTTCTTTAAATTGAGTTGATATCCAAGAAAGCCAAATCAGCAGAACATCTTCTAATTTATTCTGAGTTTATATCCTTTCTATATTAATGTAAGATTTATTCAAAGTACCTAACATGCCATCTACTGACTTTCAACAATGGGGCTAATAAACACATGACAGACAGCAGTGAAGAGAATGTGTATGTGGCAGCTGGAACATCAGGGAGGAGAGAAAGCTTTCCATAATGAGTAATACAGGAGCAGGTTCTGTGCTTGATCTTTGTTTTCTGTTGTTTGTTTTTGAGACCAAATATAAACTCACAGAGACTGTGGCTGCATACATAGGGTCTGAAATGGGCTATACCAAATAGGATTCTGGAGCAGGAAGGAGAAGTGGATATATGACCCACCCATAACCCAGAAGCTATCTATAATTGATAGGTACCCGAAATGAAAAATTCTTTTTTTCCAAAGGAGTCACACTGGGGAAATAAACCATCCGTAAGGAAACTCCCATGCCCAGTAATAGATGCACAGCCAGAACAAATGCATTCTCTGGTAATGTCAGGGCTTTTCTTTCCCTTTTTCTGTTTAGAAACTTATAGTCCTTTGCTTTTACATCATGGCTTGAGTTTTCATGGTCCTCCAACGTGTTCAGAACATATACACTGCATCTATATGTACTTCTTGTGATTCTTTTTGCTTAGCTCTTCTTATGGTTTGTTTGTTTTGTCATATTCCAGTGTGCTTGCTTTTTTTCCCCTCTTATTGTGTTTTCTTTTATTCTGTTACTATTTCTTACATGCCTCTTTGGTTTTTTTTTTTTTAAACTATTTATTGGTTCTTTGTAAATTTTACATCATGTACTCCAATCCCATACATCTCCACCTCCTTTCATACCTGCCCTTCATCTTACCACCTCACCACTAAGAGTGAAAAAAACCTTATTGTAAAAGCTGTGGTGTGTCACACTGTGTCCTGCAGTATACCTTTTAGTCAACAATTCTTTGCTTTGAAATATCCATTGCAATGAGTCATTGATCTGGTCTGAGGCCTCTGGTTTCTGCTACATAACCAATATTAGAACCTCACTAGGACTCCCTGTGTCATGCTGATCCTGTAGTATTGGATCTGTACAACTGGTCCCTTCTTGCACTCTAGCAGTTCATTGATGGGGTAGATGTTGCAGTGGGACAATTCTAAGCCCTGGGTCTTCGCGTAAGCAATATCTGAGCTGGTCAGCCTGCAAGCTGTCTCACACCTTTGAGGCCCTCTCACCAACAATCCCAGTAACCAGAATCAGCTATAACCTGCTACCTATATGAGGTATAGGGCCCACTCTTCCAAGTTTTTCACCTACTGAGAGACATGGCCAGCTCTCACACTCTCATGATCCTGGTGCCAATTCTCCTAACTGCTATAGATAACAAAGGATAAGGGGAGGAGGCTGTCCCTCCTGTTTCCTGCACTGGTGCCCAGCAGTCAAGAGGGAGGGCTCTTCTGCATTCACACCCTTAGGGCCTGCTAACCTGAAACCCCCACATCCAGGGCCAGCTCTACTGGGTTCCCAGTCATTGTGCAGGCCTAGCTCTGCTAAATGCTGCAGCAGAGGAGAGCCAGGACCAGCTCTCCTGCTCTCATCACACGGGTCCAGCTCTTCTGCTGGATGTAGGTGTCAAGGGTCAAGGCAAAGGGTGGGCATCTCTCCCTTGCCTATGCTGACACACAGCAGAAAAGTGGAGGGCCAGCTGTCCCATACTCACAGCCATAAGACTTGCTAACTGATGTACCCATCATCAGAGTAAGGTCTACTGTGCTGCCCAAGTGAGGGGCAGGCCCTGCTCTCCCATGAGCTGTAGCAGATGAGGAGCAGGGCCACATCTCCTGTTCAAAAGACCTCTGGGACAGCTCTCCTGCCTCCTAGAGATATCAAAGGATGTATATTTGGGGGTGAGAGAGTATAATCTCTCCCTTGCCCATGTCACCTCACAGCACACAATTGGCAGATCCAGCTCTCTCAGCTCACACCCTTGGGTTAGCTCACCCAATCCCCTGCCACCAGGATCATCAGCATTGCTGTGCTGCCCAGGAAAGGTACAGGGTCTGCTCTCCCTAGTGCTTCAGACAACACATGCCTCTTTGTTTTCTAACAGGATACCCAAGAGTGTGGATCTGGATGGGAGGGGAGGCAAGGTGGTAAAGATCCTGGAGGAATAATGAGAGGGAAAAACGTAATCAGAATGTATTGTATGGGGCTAAAGAGATGACTCAGCACTTAAGAACATGAGCTGTTATTGCAGGGATTCTGAGTTCAATATCCAGCAAACACATGTCTCACAGCCATCTATAATAGGATCTGATGCTTTCTTCTGTTCTGTAGGCATATATGCAAAGAAAGCACTCATATAATTGAATAAATAAAACTTTTTTAAAAGATGCTTGAAGCTGGGCAATGGTGGCACATGACTTTAATCCCAGCAATTGAAAGACAGAGACAGGCAGATTTCTGAGTTTGAGGCCAGCCTAGTCTACAGAGTGAGATCCAGGACAGCCAGGGCTACACAGAGAGACTGTCTCATATGCAAAGTGATTTGCAGTAAAAGAAAAAATTAACTACAAAAAATTGCAATTAAAAATGGAAAAAAAGAAAAGAAAAAAAGAATGTTCACATGGACAATGTTGTAGAACAGGTATTAATCTCACAGCCATGGCAGCTGATGCTCATGGATCTCTGAGTTTCAGGAGTATATTTGTCTACACAGTAGCTACAGGCAAGCCAGGACTATACAACATGTCCCAGTTTTACAAAAAAAAAAAAGTACCGGTGCCAAATATGACATTGTATGGGGCATGTGACGTATATACATAGTTATGATCAGAAAACTAACAAGAGTGTCCAGCTTCTCTGATGCTAGAAGCAAAATAAAAGGATTCTACTGAGTGGGATGAATGACTGAAAGAGATTCCTCTGTTTCATTTATGGGGTTTATTTACATATAATACCAGAAATAATTGAGCCATAGACATTTAAGAGTTACATACTTTATGTACATAAATATTGCCACAAGTTTTTTCAAAAGTGAACAGTCTTAGGCTTCCTGTCCTTCCAGAAGAGTTTGTTGGCCTTTGCTTAGGAACAGCAGTCCTACTAGTCACACAACTTGACTCTGCTATAATTCCTTTCTCACAGGAGAAGCTGAAGGCAGCTCTGCGGAAGCTGATGAAAAAGGAGAATATATGTGATGGATGGCAGGATGACCTTCAACAGCAGAGAGCTGACTGGAAGGCAAGTGGGGACCCTTCCTAAGGGAGTCATCCTGATGCCCAAGAGGGACCTGAGCAAGAAGCTCCAGGCTCTTAACTTCTGGGGAGTTGATGAGGCAAGGAGCCTTGATAATCTTTTCTCCTGGTTCCCTTGACTGGAGATGCAAAGTCAGTGTATCACACCTGAGATGGGCTCTGTGAGGAACTGGCATCATGCAGGATGCTTGGTCAGAATGGCTGCTGGGTCCTACTCCTGTGGTGGCTTCTGAAACGCACATTGTTAGGAAATATGCTTGGGAACAGGCCACAGTTCTAGTCTCAGGGTTTAGCTTCTCTTAAGGGTTCAGAGGTGGAATGAGGACTGTTGCAGGCAGGAACAAGTATCTTAGGCAACTGTTTAGAAACTGACCCTCATCCAGTCATCTCACTTTGGCTCACGTGGCCTTGGTAAAGGTGACCTAAGATCTTTGTTTTGGAATGTCTAAAGAAACATTAAAAGTAAAAAAACTGCTTCCCTAAGAATCCCTTCCCTTTCCCAAGCTCAATTCCCTGTGAAAGCTCCCCTCCCAGAGTAATATTTCTCTGTCTCCTATTCCCATGTGGACAGACTGAGTCCCTCTCTCTTTTCTCTTTTCTTACCTATGAAGAACCAAATACAGAGCAATGTGGAAAATATTCAGAGACAATTTAATGGACTAAGAGAGTTCCTGGACTCCAAGGAGAATGAAGAGCTGCAGAAGCTGAAGAAAGAGAAGGAAGAGGTTATGGAAAAGCTGGAACAGTCTGAAAATGAGCTAGAGGAGCAGACAGAGTTGGTGAGAGACCTCATATCAGATGTGGAACATCAGTTGGAGCTCCCAACCTTGGAAATGCTGCAGGTAAGACTGCAGGAGGTCCCAGTGTCTGAGAATCAGGGGACAGGAAACCATTGCCCTCCCTTTCTGCTGCTGTTGTCTTCCTGGTGATGACAGTGAGCTCTTCCTGAAGTATTTCCTGACTCAGTTTCAAAGGCAGGAGGAATTACTGCATATATAAATGCCAAGGGGAAATTGTATTTTATTGGTTTATCAACAACTCCGAACTGAAGCTGAACCTTGGAAAGAAGATCTCTTGCCTCATGGGTATTATTATACTGCTCTATTGCATATGTGAAGCACATTTTCAACTGTCAAGTTAGTCACTTCACCAGAATTTAAAATTAGTAGAGTTCACTGCTTCCTCTGACGATTTGAGACTTTTACCATCATGGCCTCTGATTCTAGTGGACTGGGATGCTGTTGTTGGTGGGAGTACCATCTAAGAACTCGAGAAATTTTCCCTGATTCTGTCCCCAATTAATAATAGGAAATGTGTCTTCTTTATCTATGAAGGTATAGAGTTATAGTTTTATCTCTATCATATTTTTAAATAATTTATTTGAAAGTTATAGTATGTTGATGTATACCTCTGTAGGAATTTCTTTCTTTCATCTGAATTATCATCTTGTAGACCTTGCTGGTTTTAGAAATTCTTCAAAGTCCTTTAATTGCTTCTTTTCCATTGCGTTATTTTAATTATAACTGAAAAAATTCATAATAGATAGAATTATGCATCTATATCTAAAATGATCTAGTTAACATAATAACTAGAGCAAACACATTTCATAATTTTGCAATTTTATCTCTTGACTAGTAAGTATGATCGTTTTTCTCTGCTTTCAGCCCCTGATGACCCCACTCTAATATTTACCATTGTGAGATGAAATATGTTTACATGACACATATTTAAATAATATCACTTCTGGTGGTTTTTTGTTTTGTTTTGTTTTGTTTTACATCTGGCTGCATATAATGAATTCTCTGAGTTCAGAAAAGTTACCAAATGATAATACTTCTTGCTTTTAAGTGCCTAATATTTTAATATACATGGTGATCATATCATATTTATCCATTCATCAGTTGACAAGTTCTCCAAATGGCCCACTATTTTATCTATTATACTCATGATTCGGTGGACATACTGAGTTCCTCATGAGGACAAACTTGTACATCAGAATTCATTTCTATCTAGAATAATTAGTTCTCTCACAAATTCCTTTTACTATGGAATCTACATTTGTTTATTTATGTTATATAAAATAAATCTATATGCAGTAGCCTGTGATCTCAAAAATTCAGAGCTTCTAATATACAGAAATAAAAATGTATAGATGAGCAGCCCCACAATAATAAACATAAAATATAGGTTTTCTATTGTAGATCGAGGTCTGCTGGCCCACAGCTTTTACTACAGCAGCTAGGATGCAAAAATAAATTTATCTTAGGTGGTTTCAAGGCCAGCCTGTCCTACATAGTGAGCTGCAGAACAGCACATTTACTCAGCAACTCTCAAGGTAAAAGTTGCAAGAGATTGCAGAATTTCCATCCTTAAATAGAACACATATACTGCACTGGTAATTCAAATGCCCAGGGGTCATTGCAGAAAAAGGGGCAGAAAGAGTGTAAGAGCCAGATGTGGATGACTGTAGGAAGCCGCACCTGGGCTTCCGCACAGCGGCAAATACCACTGCGACTGGGCTTCCCCACAGCAGCGAATGCCACTGCAACCGGGCCTCCCCAGCGAACGCCTCCGTGACTGGGCTCCAGGGAACACCCCTGCGCTCGTCCGCACTCTGGCCGGCAAAGCTGCTCTCAAGCTGCCCGGGCTCCGGGAAGACATCCGAGCTCCGAGAGGCCCCGCCTCCGGGGAGCCCCGGGCTCTGAGAGGCCCCACCTCCGGGGAGCCCCAGGCTCTGAGAAGCCCCAGCTCTGAGAAACCCTGGGCTCCGAGAAGCCCCGGCTCCATAAAGCCTTCCATTCAGTGATAGCCCTCCGGCCCTCCGCCATTACAAGATGGCGGAGGACCGGCCGGCTGTCAGGGAAGAGAGCCTAGTGCACATGCGCAGCTCTCTCCTCAGGCCCTCCTTAAGCAGTAGCCCCTCCCGAAGGGAAATATGCTAATTAGGCACTGCTTGTGGCACCAATGAACGGGCAATATGCTAATGGGTGTGGCTTGTGGCACCAATGAATGGGCCACATGCTAATGAGGTGTATCTTGGTACACCAATCCGCATCCACTACGACACCCCCTCCCCCTCCCTGGGAGACTATAAAAGCAGCAGCTCTGCTGCTGTCCAGGGTCCTGGGAATCTACTATCAAGGTGCTCCTGAATAAAGCTGACTGAGAAGATCCCGGTGGTGGCGTGTCTTTCTTGCTGGTCTATGGAGGCAGGGAGTTGCACCACAAGTGGTGCCGAGAACCCAGGAACTGAAGATGATCTGAACTGAAGAAGATCTTCATGGGATCTGAACTGAAGAAGATCTTCGTGGGATCTGANGATAAGAGACAATAAGGTTCTCGGGTAAGAGACAATAAGGTTCTCGAGTAAGAGACAATAAGGTTCCCAGTAAGGGACGAGGCAGAGTAAGTATAAAGTTCCCAGGTAAATGGGACAAGAGAAAGTTCTCGGGTAAGAGACAATAAAGAAAAGGAGTGCAGTTAGAAAAGGAGTAAGTAACCATGGGCACTTCTCATTCACACCCAATTTTTTTGGCTGTTCAGGAGCTGCTTATATCAAAAATTTTAACAATGAAACAATCCATCCTCAAGAGGTTTTTGAAGGAGTGTGATACCGTGGTCCTTTGGTTTGCGGTATTGGGGAGTCTTACTGTTCTCTGCTGGGACAAACTTGGCAGAGACCTAGATTTTGCCTGGAAACAGGGCACATTGAAAGCAAGTGTGAAACTAGTGTGGATGCTATGGTTTTTCATAGGATTTTTGGAACCAATAAATCTTTGCAATTGCCATCCACAGTCATGGAAAAGGAATGTTTTGTTTAATGTATCTTTGAAGGGTAGCTTTTGTTCTTCTATAAAAGGAGCCCATGTGGGATGCATAAGATGGTTTCTTTGGTATCAGGATGGAGTCCTGTGGCTTATTCCAAATATGGGCATCCTACAAGTAAAGCAGCACCTCCTCAACCTATGTGGACAGCTCGATACAGAGCTGAAAGAGAGTGGCTGTTCACCTGGACAGGATGTTAAGATTAATATCTATAGCTTTTTGAGACTTTTCAGAATTCTCATCAGTTAGTTACCTCAGATCCCTTTAAGTCAAATGTCTAGAGTTTAATGCCTCTTTCACACAAGCACAGGTGGATTATTTAGGAGCCAAGGTAGGAACAAAACAGATAGTGCCACAAGAGGTAGAGTTTAGGAAGGATAGTTTGAGGACTTCAAATTATTTCCAAAGATTATTAGGTGACATTAATTGGGTTTGATGTTACCTGAAGATGCCAAATTATGAATTAAAACCTTTCCATTACTATCTCTGTGTAATCTGGGCCATGACTAGGTCCAGACCAGGTTATTTCACAGTCCAGGGGAGTGGTTTGTGTTTTTCCTAGGGACAAAGAACCAATTTGGATACCTGAGAGACTGATACGAAGAGTGCCCCCTCCCTTGGAAGACGCAGCAGAGAAAAAGGATAATGAAGAAACACCTACATCTTTTGATACTCCTGATGAATTTACAAATGGGGAGTTGTCGGAGTATCTTCAAGGGAATTGGAGTGTGGAGGCAGAACGACTTTCCCAGAAGCTCCTTATCCAGATTTCCATCCTGAATGGCACCAGAGTTGACCCTGTCACCTTGAGAGATGTCACCTCTTGGCTGTCCAATGCCGTTTCCTTTTCTAAAGAATGGGCTGGGATGCTACTTTGGGGTGTCCTGGTGTTTGCGGGTTATGTACTTTGCCTCTGGTTGTTATGTAGTATGAGACGCACTCAGGCCCAACTGAAAACTGTTGTTGTTCGAGCCCTGATGGCCATAGATGAGAGCATTTTGCCCGAGTTCTGGTTGGCCTCTCTTAAAAGTCTGTAATGATTTCCTAGCAGACTGGTTTGCCGATACTTCCCCGGTTTAGGGACAGACCTAATGACTCCCACTATACCACCTCAAAGGATGACGGAGTAAGGAAACTTAATTTTGCTGACAGAGTGTCACAATACAGTGCAGGGGATGTTCCATACAGGATAGATTCCTCAAAAGCATGTCAAATTGCACGGAGGTTTCGTGTCATCTTGACCTATCCTCCCCCTGATAAAAAGATACGGAGACGGGTACAATGTCTCACAATTGATAAACAATTTGACCTCTGTTACAGCCAAGTCCGCCAGCAATGTGCTGGTGGTATCTCCTCCTACTCCAGATCTCTGCAGAGACAGACTGGTGGTCGTGTCTGATGGTAGCCCGATTTCCTATCAGTCACTTGTCAAAGGCTGCTCCCTCAGGCTGGGGTGTTCGCTGACCAGATTTGCAGGACTTCATATTTAATTAATAAAGAAGGGGGAGATGTAGGAAGCCGCACTTGGGCTTCCGCGCAGCGGCAAATACCGCTGCGACTGGGCTTCCCCACAGCAGTGAATACTGCTGCGACTGGGCTTCCCCACAGCAGCGAATGCCACTGCAACCGGGCCTCCCCAGCGAACGCCTCCATGACGGGCTCCAGGGAACACCCCTGCGCTTGTCCGCACTCTGGCCGGCAAAGCTGCTCTCAAGCTGCCCGGGCTCTGGGAAGGCCTCCGGGCTCTGAGAGGCCCCGCCTCCAGGGAGCCCCCCGGGCTCCGAGAGGCCCCACCTCCGGGGAGCCCCAGGCTCCGAGAAGCCCCAGCTCTGAGAAGCCCTGGGCTCCGAGAAGCCCCGGCTCCATAAAGCCTTCCATTCAGTGATAGCCCTCCGGCCCTCCGCCATTACAAGATGGCGGAGGACCGGCCGGCTGTCAGGGAAGAGAGCCTAGTGCACATGCGCAGCTCTCTCCTCAGGCCCTCTTCAAGCAGTAGCCCCTCCCGAAGGGAAAATATGCTAATTAGGCACTGCTTGTGGCACCAATGAACGGGCAATATGCTAATGGGTGTGGCTTGTGGCACCAATGAACGGGCCACATGCTAATGAGGTGTATCTTGGTGCACCAATCTGCATCCACTACGACACCCCCTCCCCCTCCCTGGGAGACTATAAAAGCAGCAGCTCTGCTGCTGTCCAGGGTCCTGGGATCTACTATCAAGGTGCTTCTGAATAAAGCTGACTGAGAAGATCCCGGTGGTGGCGTGGCTTTCTTGCTGGTCGAGGGAGGCACACCGCAGATGACTACAAGGAAAATACTGTCTTCTGAATACAGCTTAGCAGTAGCCCATATGAACTAAGATTGCTTTTCATATCAAACCCAAGAACTGTGCAAGCCAAACTCAAGTATGAAAGTAGACTTGCTTAGAAAGCTCACCCACAGTCAAGGAGCTACTGGTAATTCTTAACTGCAGGAAAAAGGGGGGTTGTAGTTCTTTAAGAATATAACCTATATGTATCTACCAATATCCAGTGGAAACCAAACAATCAAGAATTCTTGCATAGTGTTACCTTTCAAACCTAGGATAAATGGCAAATTACAGTACTTATTTAACATATCACAAAGGACCTGACCAGGCAGGTCTTGATGTCTGTCCTCAATAAGCCAAAATAAAGGAATGTAATTAATATTGGAAAGCAGAAAATGAAGATTTACTAAAGGGGGCCATGTTTTGAAAAGAGAGGAAGAGATTCAAAAAAACCCTCTGTGCATCTTCATGTTCCCTAAGTGAGATCAAAGTTTAAGTAGAGAGCCCAGAATATGAACATGTGTGTAATTTAAGACAAGATGTGGTCCTGTCCATCATTCTCCCATCATGATCTAGGTCACAGTGTCACACTTTAAGATGGTCAGACAAGTCATTATTTGTTTGAAATCTTTTGAGAAGACCAACTCTTCCTCTGGATAGAGCTGTTTTCCTTCTCTGAATATGAGATCCTGGGGAAATTACCATTTCTTTTTTTTTTAAGATACAGAAAAAAACGTTTATTTGAATTGTCAATTTAGTTTTAAAGCCAAATCAATGCTATTATAATTATTTCCTCTCACTATCAGAAAAAAAGAATTCCACCCATACTCAAGGGTTAAGATGTAATTATATAATGCATTAGAGCCATCTTAACATTTTCATACAAAGTAAATTCCTTCAGTTTAGACTACCTTCAAAAACAGAACTGAACCCACAGAAGTATACAGTATATCAAAAGGACAATGCAATAACACAAAATGATTTTATTTTTGTCACTGGCAACAAACATGTATCACTGGTTTCTTAAATTAAGTACTCATTAAAAATATGTTTACATCTAAAAATGTGACACAATAAGGAAGTTCTCTATAAACATAATCTTTCCTAAATATATTTTCCTAGTTTGTTTCACACATAACTTAATCTACAAAATCAAAAAGAAAACTACCAACTAACTCTGTGGTCTAGAAATACATACAAATTGTGAAATCTGAGAAAGTACTTTCTGATTTTAAAAATAATATACAATATATGCACATCACTAATCAAATGATTCTTACAAGTTCTTACTGTCTCCCAACTTGGAAGAGATGCCTGTAATAGACCTTTCAATTTACTTAGTAAAGATGCCATACATTTAAAAAGTCAAAACAACCACAAGCTAAGATTTTGTCTGTTGAGCTCAGGTCTCACTGTGTTGCCTAAGCAGCCTAAGCCGACCTGCGATTCACCATTCTTCTGCCTCAGCTTTCTGAGAGCAGCGACTACTGATCAGCAGACGAGAGGAGTCTCAGAGCGCAAAGGAAATAGCTACTTCATTACTAAGTGGTCTAAAACCACCTTTGCTTGTCTGAAATAAAAAAGGGTTGGCATAGAATCAAACTTAAAATTTAAGAATCAAAAAATTCAGATTAAATACATATTGAGCTCATGAAAATACTCCACTGAGATTTTGTAGCAGGAACAGAACCAATCCCATCATAACTTTTTTGAATTTATCTTTGACCATCATTTTGATGAGTTAAAAGCTTTAATGGTAAAAATGACAAACATTTTCTGCAAATAATACTGGTACATATTTCATTAATTTTTGTTGAACAACTGGAAATCCTACTTTAAAAAACATGAATTAATCTGTTGAAATACACCACCTATGTAATGACTTAATAGCCACTCAAGATTCGCTAGAAAGCTTATTGTTTTTATGCAATAAAATAAAAAAGGAATTTTGTATGTTTGCTGTTTTCACTTCATATTATTTTGTGGACCTTTATGTGAGTATAAAATTTACAGAGAAAAGCATTTTAGCTGTTCTTATTAGATTTTAATGGTTCAAACTACAAATAATGCTAAGTCAAGCCCTGGCATTCTTTTTTAAAAATCCAAGTTTCTAAAAGTTCTAAGGTTTTTTGCAATATAAAAATGATCTTCTTTACACCTTTAACTGCCCCCCCCCAAAAAAAAATGTGTAAAAAAACTAAATATTCTGTTAAGGAGATGATGACTTGAGATGTTTTGGATCCTATTTTTAAAAACAAGATGTGAAACAGAAAAGAAAACATCACAAACAGCAGCTCAAATCCCATTAACTTGCAGCTCAATGGAACACACAGCCAGTTTTTATGCTTAAACAATTCAAAGTTAAGGTTTATAATGGTAATGTAAACAAGCCATAACTACCACGCATCACCTCACCTCTGATACGATCCACCAACTTCAACCAGGCCCAGTAGCTATACATGTTGGCCAGATGCTGTTTAGAAACTCACAACTAGCAGAGCTATAAATAAGGAATACATAAATAAGTGCGGCAACACTAGGAGTTGTGGCCATTACAAGCCGTGATGCAAACACACATGCTGGTTCTCTCTCAAGCCACTTCCCACTGTCGTGCTCAGCCATGGTTTTATAATTCTTTTTAAAAGAAAACATTTTCTACGCAGCATGCAGCATTGTCATTTTATATCTTGACTATGATGGAATCTTCAAATTTTCTTGCCAAGCTTGACCTATCTTATCAGGAATTCTCTGGAAGTCAGCTTGTGTTTTCAGCAGCCTTTAGTGCTTCCGTACCCTTGCGAAGCTCCTTAATAACAGATGATAAGGCTTCTGGGTTGATTCCTTGTTCACAAAGCCGTACACAAATAGAGAGCGTTTCCATTTCTAAGTCGGTATTCAAAATTCTTGAAATCTCAAGCAGAACGTCCATGGTCTCCCTCACCGCGTTGAGGTTGGCCGAGGCCGCGCCCGCGCCCGCGCCGCTACCGCTCGCCATGGAGAGGAGGAGCCCCGGACCCGTGGGAGAAGGCCTGAACTGGAGAGCCAGCGCAGCTCGGCTCCGCCCACACACCGCGCCGCAAGCGCTCGCGCCTCCCGTGCCCCGCCCCCGAAATTACCATTTCTTTTGAGTCTGTTTCAACAGTTTCATGGTCAAATTGAGAGATATGAATATCTCTTTAGATCAACTTCTTACCTGCCAGGACAACTCAGAAAAAGAAGAAAAACAGAAAGGGGAGGGAATGGTTAAATGATTAAAAGAATCTAGAATTCAGCTTCTCATACATAGAAATTTTCAGTAAGGTAACAGATACCTAATATGTAACATGAGAAAGGTTAAAAGTTTGTTTAACAATATGCACATGAAAACCTATGTAAGCTTTCAAACTACTGTTTCTTCATCTTTGGTCTCCAATGCCTGGTAATGTAAGACAGAAAGAGTCTATAATTTACATATAAGTCAAATAAAGAGACATTCTACCATATTTATGTCATTTCTTGGGGAACTGAGGGTGACTGATTTGATTCTCTTTTGACTTTGTCTCTTCAGCCAATAAGAGTGTAAGCAGTATTTGCAAGAACATGAAGAACATGTTATTAATGGTGTTTTCTCTCTTTTCCCTAGGGTGCAAATTATGTCCTGAAAAGGTATGTCTGGGCTGATAGGGAAGTATAGCCCTTTGTGTGGTGAGAATTATTTGATATTCAATTAGAATAAATATCTCTGGGGTTTTGCAGAATTTATATATAATGCTATTCTGAAGTTCTAGGAAGAGGAAAGGAAAAGATGAGAAAGGGAGGACCTGGACATTTTGTAACTATTAAGAACAGATTAGGTTCTCTTTTAGGAGACATAGTTATGGATATCTAATGAGCTAGATCAGTAGTGAGATGAAACAACTGGACCTACAGGTGCTTTTGGACTCCTCATGGATACATCATTCTGTCCATACTGTCTCCTTGTATCTAGCTCTGGATCTGCAGGTGACAAGTGCAGATAGGTAGTGTATGTCCTCTGTGTCTTCAATTTTCACAAAGTTGTGTATGGAAAAATTCCCAAATATTTTGTGCATTTCTCCTGGGGATGGAGAAGATCCAGAATTCCTTTGTGATTGCACTTAGATTTTTTTTTCAAAAGAGATTTGATACTTTGTAAACATGGTGGGAAAAAAATTACTGCGGGTGGACTACATAAGTCACAGAATTGTGGAAAGCCTCGCCCTTCTGTCATCATCAGGCTTCATCCTAACATGTGGAGCTTATGTCAGCCTAAGTGTGGTGTCCTATCTCCTTTTCCAAATTTTGTCATCTTAACAAGAGAACATGAAGAAGCAGATGTTGACTAATAGTGCCCACACTGACAAAAGTGTTTGAAGTCTAGGCTTTTTTCAGATGGCTTTTTCATGCTCTATGACTATTATTATTATTATTACCAGATTCTTAAAAACTCATCTTCCTTCTATTTCTTTCTTGCTTTTCTTTTTTCTATGTTTCTATTTACTCATTTATGATTTTTTTTCAAGTTCTCTTTCTAGGTCTGGCTGGCCTGGAACTCACTGTGTAGAAGAGATTGCTTTTGAAATCACAGATCCCCTGCCTCTGCCTTCTAAGTACATGTGACACCATTCCCAGCCGACACATTATTTTTCTGTACCTTCAATTTGATTTTTTTTAAAAATTCACTAATTCGCACTTAAAAGACTTCTAGGAGAGAAGGAGGGGAAGTGGAAAAAACACAGTATGTGAGTGTTAAGGCACTATGCTTTGGAGAATAAGGCTTTCCCAGCATCACACAACAAGTGTGCAGGGTCATAAATGTGCCCCATATCTCTACAGTTAATGGTCTACATTGCTTCTTCCTTCTCAGAATTTTCAGGAGAGGTAAAGGAAATCTATGGTTAGAATGACAGGGAGTCAGTGCTGGTCAAAAGTCAAAGGTTTATGATGTGAAAGTTAATTTTTTTTTATTCCTAGGAGTCAGAACTTAAGCCTGAAACAGTCCCAAACTGTCCACCGAAAAAGAAAAAGAACATTCCAAGCTCCAGATCTGAAAGGCATGCTGCAAGTGTATCAAGGTGAGCACAGCTAAGTTCTGTAACTCCATGTATGGTTCTAGGTGTGTTAGACTGAATAAAGAAGCAAGTAAGGTTTCTGACTATGGGTAGAGCGACATAGAAGAGCAGATGTCCCTGGGATGTCACTGTATGTGGTGGGAAATCATCATTTATCCCATACACATTATCACATTTTCTAAACTTTCCTCTCATCTGGAGAGGTGATGGACTTTAATGGTTTGATTCCTTCACTGTATTTACTGCTGTGACTTTCATCATTTCAGGGCTCATGGATTTCCAGCAATACTGGGGTAAGGAGAAACCACAGCACAGTGAGCCCTTCTCCTCTCAATGTCTTCCAGAGTTTATTTCTCTGTTAAGTCTCAGGTTTCATGTTGCTTCTCCCACTATGCACAGCAATCTGCCTCTGCTTGACTTTAAACAAGGCTTCTCCATGTTTCCTTGCTCTTTCTCCTTATGCTTCTGTTGCTTAAGTTACAAATAAGGCTGTACCTTGTATTTCATCTGACTCAAAATATATATGTCTCATTTTTCTGCAGTTCATATGACTCTACGTGCAAAGAACCATGCAGTCATTGTCATTAACAAAGAAAAAAGACAAATACAATGTAGAGATCACAATATGGTTCCAGTTTCTGAGGTCTACCATTTGGGTGTCCTGGGATATCCAGCTCTTTCCTCAGGGAAGCATTACTGGGAAGTAGACGTGTCTGCAAGTGATGCCTGGCTCCTTGGATTAAATGATGGAAAGTGTGCTCTTCCCCAACTCCATTCAAAGGACGAAATGGGCTTCAAAAAAAACCATCATTCTCATATTACACAAAATGCAATGTTTCAGCCTAAATGTGGCTACTGGATTATAGGAATGAAGAATTCATCTGTTTACAAGGCCTTTGATGAGTGTTCTATCACCCACAATTCTAGTATCTTGGCCATACCAGCCAAGTCTGGTCCTCCCAGTCGTGTCGGAGTATTCCTGGATCGGAAAGCTGGCACTCTCTCATTTTATGATGTTTCTAACTGTGGAGCTCTCATCTATAGTTTCTATGACAGTGCCTTCCCTGTTGAAGTATATCCATATTTTAATCCTATGAATGGTACAGGGCCTATGATTATATGTGAGCCACCCTCCTAAACCCTCACCTATATCTATACAGTGCCCCCACGTCTGGTGTATCTTATGTGCCAGAGACCCCCTGCATCATTCTAACATTTTTTTTGTCTTGGGCCCTTTATTTTAATGACCTTTATTTCTAACCACAAACCACTGTGGATTCATTTCCTTGATCCAGTTGCTTGTCTCCTCACAAGATGATTACTGTCATTTATCATTTCCCATATTCCAAAAAAAAAAAAAAAAGATTGTTTCCTCACAACGTGAAATAGAGCCTCTGCTAACACCATCTCTATAGAAACACAGTCAAAAGAATGACTCATGATGAACAATGTCTTAGGGACCTGTAAGAGAAGCCCCAGAAAAAAAGAAAGAGAGCCTTTTACCTCAAGGACATTTTGTTCCCTGGATTACTTTGGATGTGATTTTGTGCCTCCTGCAAAAAGAACATCTGCATTTAATTTGTAAAATAGGTTTACTCTTGTTGGATTTCAGAACATAGCTATAGAACCAATTCCAGTGCAAGGATATACTGAATGCCAGCCTCAATGTACAGATTCTGAATATGGACTTGAGTCTTGATTTCATGCTTTTCAAGATATCATCTATAGCATAGTACCAGACATTTATGTTTATATTGTCTGTCCTGAGACAGTTGTAGGAAAGGTTTGTTAATATTTTCTTACTAGTATGTATTTACATGTTTTTCTGATTTGGTTTTTCTGAACTCATCAACCTTCCTGCTTTCTTTTGTACATTCATGTTTAAAAACACAGTGAAACTGAAATAAAGTTGTCTGCAGCGTCAGACTGTAGGCCCCCCATTCTTTAAGGTCTTCAAACCCCAGGTCTTACAGACAGAACCACCTAGGGCCACAATAGTAGACAACCTTCCTTCTTGTGGTGACAGAGAGAGAAGCCAGGGCTTCCTGAGTACTTATGGGTTGCTCTACCAGAATCACTTCCCTCAGCTCTGTCAGGTCTCCACAGCCACATTCTTGCTGTCACTGACCAAAGATGAGAGAAAGTTCTTCTCCAGCTTGTCTAGCAGTTTAGGAAATTATATGTAGGAGTCTCTCTTTAAGGAATGGGACTTAGCAGAAGGTCAGTTTAACCACAATGCTTGTGTTTCATCAAAGAGTTAAGAAGGAGACATCTCAAATGACATCCACTAAGACCATGTGTTTAGAGTATCCAGGTTCTAATCCTGTCTCTCCACATAGCATTACAACCCTGAATAGCATCATCTCAAGCCTGTGTTTTCTTGTTCTTTTCTTTCTTTTTAATTTTTCTTTTTTGTTTTTCAGTTTTGCTAAAATAGTGCACCTATATTACAGGTCATTTTAGGAAAATAAACTTGAAATCTTTAGAAGGCTCTGAGAGTAAAAGCCCTTTCCACTGTGAGTGATGAAATGTGTTCCATTTACTTAAACCCTCTTGGTTGGAGGCAGCCAGCTCTGAGAGATGATCCTCTCACTTCACAAATATGCTACAGAACATCTAGGCTGAAACACACACACACACACACACACACACACACACACACACACACAAATGTAAAGAGACTATGTTATTATTAGTAAGAAAACACCAATACTTATGATGTGTCCAGTGTGCACTCCGTAGGTGATGGCTGTGCTAATTATTGGGTAAATGTGCTGTACTGATGTTCTATGTGACACTGTGTTACTAGGGAAACTAAGGTATAGCTCTTCTCATGTCTGGATAGTAGGTCCTAGGAGCTGCCACCAGGACTATTCTAATATGTTGTAGAAATCTATTTTTTTTTCTTTTTCACACTTATTTTTTGAGAGGATATTTTTTAGCTGTATTCATTAACAAGTAAGTTAAAAATCTATGATTTTCCATTCACAATAAATGATAATGATGACGATGATACCCATAAATGAACCTTCTGATATGTTATGAAATGTAAATAATAGAATGTTTCTAGGAACTCATACTGCTTCTCGCAGGTAGGAGGTATCCGATATGTTATCTGTTAAGTTTTTTTTCTACTTTTTGATGTGACCACAATAAAGTATCATTAGAATGACAAACAGATGTTTCCATGAAGGTTTTGATACAATCCAAACACTGGGGAGACAGAGACAGGACATTTCACTGCATCAGTGGCCAGGCTCAGGTACACAGGATGACCTTGCTTTGGTTGGATTGGCCTTGCTTTGCTTTTGTGTTGAAGTTTAAAATACACAGCAACAGAACAAAACTCAACACCTTTAAAGGAGAATGTGCTAGGTTTTAGATAAGTGAGGAAATTCAAGAGAACACTGTGAAGAATTACTGGGGAATCAGAGTTTATTTAAAGATTCACATTGACATAAACAGAGAGAGACAGAGAGGACACATCATGGGCTATTGTTCCCAGAGAAGTTGAGGTCCCAGCACCACAGAAGACCAAATGAAGGGATCTCTGAAGAGCATGCAGGCAGGTAAGACTCTTCTTCGACCTTTCAGCATGGGGGTGAGTTCTCATCAAGAGGTTGCAGCCAGGCTCTCTGATGTCAGGGCAAGAATCACAGCAGTCATGTGACACAGGACATGGCAATCTCCCACAGACACTCAGGTTATATGGCTCCTGAAAGGCAGAGGAGTCATTCCTCTTATAGCAGCTGTCTCTGTGAGAGGAGGAGAGGGAGCACTTACAGGCCAGCAAGTACAATGCAGATTGTAGCATCACATGCTGGTAGAGTAGGCAGCAGCCCATTCAGAAGCATCACCTTGCTTCAGTCATCAGGGAAATTCAAGATCAAAATGACCCTGAGATTCCACCTCACACCAATCAGAATAGCTAAGATCAAAGGCTCAGGTGACAGCAGACATTAACAAGGATATGGAGAAAGAGGAACCCTCCTCCACTACAGGTGGGATTGCAAGTTGGTAAAACCACTTTAGAAATCAATCTGGGGGTTCCTCAGAAAATTGAAAATAGTTCTACCTGAAAACCCAGCTATATCACTGCTGAGCATATGCCTAAAAGATGCTCCACAAAAAAAAAAAAAAAAAAGAAGGCCAGGCGGTGGTGGTGCACACCTTTAATCCCAGCACTTGGGAGGCAGAGGCAGGTGGATTTCTGAGTTCGAGGCCAGCCTGGTCTACAAAGTGAGTTCCAGGACAGCCAGGGCTACACAGAGAAACCCTGTCTCAAAAAACCAAAAAAAAAAAAAAAAAAAAAAAGGTGCTCCAACATATAAAAAGGACATATGTGCCACAATGTTCATAGCAGCTTTATTTTTAATAGTCAAAAGCTAGAAACAACCCAGATGGCCCTCAACAGAGGAATGGATACAGAAAATTGGGTACATTTACACAATAGTACTACTCAGCTATTAAAAACAATGACTGCATGAAATTCACAGGAAAATGAATGGAACTAAAAAATATCATCCTGAGTGAGGTAAACCAGAGGAAAAGAACACACATGGTAGTACTCACTGATAAGTGGATATTAGCCCAAAAGCTCAGAGTACCCATCATACAACCCACAATCCATATGGAGTTTAAGAAGAAGGAAGACCAAAGTGTAAATGCTTCAATCCTACATAGAAAGGGGAACAAAATAAATCACAGGAGGTAGAAGGAGAAGGGGACCTGGGAGGGAGAAAAAAAGAGAGGGAAAATGGGGGCAGGATCTGATATTGGAAAGGAAAGAAGTACAGAGGGTCAGGAAATTGAATAGAAGTATGTAGCAGTGGGGGATGGGGATCTGGGGGTAGCCACTAGAAAGTCACAGATGGTAGGCAAGGGAAAGGCTCCCAGGACCCAACAGGGATGACTTTAGCCTAAATACCTAACAGTGGGGAGAGAGAACCTGTAGAAAGCACTTTCAGGTGGTTAGGAGAGATAGACATGGCTCCTAGTTGAGGGATAGGGCCACATACCCATCTCAAAATTTTTAACCCATAATTGTTCCTCTCACAAGGAAAGACCGGGCAAAAAAAAAAAAAAAAAAAAAAAAATGGAACAGAGCCTGAAGGAAAGGCCATCCAGAGATTGCCCCACCTAGGGATCCCATTCCATCTGCAAATGCCAAACCCATACACTATTGCTGATACCAAGAAGCACTTGCTGACAAGAGCCTGGGATGGCTATCCTCTCAGAGATTCTACCAGCACCTGAGAAATACAGATGCAGATACAGCCAACCATTGGACTGAGCCCAGAAACCCCAATGGAAGAGCTAGGGGAAGGACTTACAGACCTGAAGGAGATTACAGCCCCATAGGAAGATCAATTTTGAACTAACTGGAGTTGCCAGGAACTAAACCACCAACCAATGAGGGATTCATGGCTCCAGATACATAGGTAGCAGGGGGTGGAATTATCTGACATCCATGAGAGGGGAGGCCCTTGGTCCTCTGGAGGATTGATGCTCCAGCATAGGGCGATGCTAGAGCAGTGGGAAAGGAGTGAGTGAGTGGGTGGGAGTACCCTCATAAAGGCAAAACAGAGGGAGAAGGGTATATCATTTGAAATTTAAACGAATAAACTGATTAATTTAAAAAGAATGGGTTTTTCTACTTACTAGACTGTTTTCCACTGTTTAATTTTAATCATGCCTGAACTGGCCAAATACCCTCCAGTTCCCAAGAAAGGTTCCTAGAAGGCTGTCACCAAGTTACAAAAGAAAGAGGGCAAGATGCCTAAGGGCAGCCAAAAGGAGAGCTACTCCATCTATGTGTACAAAGTGCTGAAGCAGGTGCACTCAGCCACTAGCATGTTGTCCAAGGCCATGGGCATAGTGAACTTTTTTTGTCACTGACATCTTGGGCCACATTGCAAAGGAAGCTTCTTGTTAGGCACATTACAACAAGCGGTCTACAATCACATCACTGGAGATCCAGATGAGGGTGAGCCTCCTACTGTCCAGACAACTGGCTGAGCACACAGTGTCAGAGGACAACAAGGCTGTCACCAAATATACCAGCTCCAAATAGAAGCCCCCCTGGATGAGGCACTTGCTGGCTCTTTTGGTCTTAAAGGCTGTTGCAGTCACTTGTTCAAATCAGGAGAGCTTTGTTTTACATTTTGTTTTTGCATTAGTTTCTAGTTCCTATTCCAAAGTTTCTTTAAGGGTCTTGGAAAAGGTAAACTTCAGAAGTTTTAAGCCTTTGTGGTTTTGAGTTTGCCTGTGGGTATCTGATTACCTGCCCCCTACTTAGTTTCTTGGAGTTCTTTTTAGACTAGAATAATGAAGGTGGATCTCTGAGCCTGACTTCCATGTTCTTTTATTTTTTGACCTAAAGTGAGGTGGTTTACTTACCTTGGCAATCAGAGCACTTCAGGACACAACTAAGTCTGTGTTGATAAATGTTGGATACTAGCTGTCTACAATTGAAACCAATCTGTCCCTTTACTTGGTGTCCTGAGCACCAGAGGTTGCAGATACTTAGGGTGGTGTCCCTCTAACTTACTGATTTACAAAACATGAAAGTTCCCCATTGCTACGAATTTGGTAGAAGTCTCTTGTGGTTCTCTATCAGGCTTTAGAATCCCTGCTCATGGCTGGCTTTGTTTGGTTGGTTTGTTCTGTTTCTGTTTCTGTTTCTGTTTCTGTTTCTGTTTCTGTTTCTGTTTCTGTTTCTGTTTCTGTTTCTGTTTCTGTTTCTGTTTCTGTTTCTGTTTCTGTTTCTGTTTTCTGTTTTCTGTTTTCTGTTTTATCCATTTGATACTTTGCGTTAACTACTGCATGCCAGGTTTTCACAAGGATGTGGTTCCTTTATTGTCTGGGCCCATGAAGCAATCTTTCTAATTCAGACACTCAGGAATTAGCTTTTTCCTTCCTGTCTTGTGCCACAAGAAGTTGTCTGAAGTTTCCTTTGCTTTGTTTACTCTGTGGCTGGTAAAGCTGGCCTGACATTATTCTGTACCCACAGAGCCCAACAATGTCTTACCCACAGCAAATGCTACTTTTTAAAATTACTTATTGAATTAATTTTTATATTACTGCTTTTTAAAATTACTTATGGAATTAATTTTTATATCAAGGCTGGGCCGCAAGGGCCTTGTCCATTTGACATATGTGAAGACACTATGGAACAGAAATGTTTTGAGGATTCTTTTTCCAAATGTGTCTTTAGTTATAGTTACTGTGGTGGCTGTTCTTGGTTGTCAACCCAAGCAGGTGGGTACACCTGTGAGGGATATTTTTTTTTTCTTAATTCTATAATTTGAAGTGAGAAGAATCACTCTTAATCAGGATCTTTTGAAGCAGGAAGATCCATCATTAATCTGGGCCACACCTGCTGGCAGCTTCTATTAAGGACATGGAAGAAAGAAGCTTGTCCTTTGCCTGCTTCCTAGAGATGGCAAGTCTATTCCTTAACTGGCATCAGAGACTACTTCTTCAGATTCTGCCATATACTGAAGACCACCAAGACATCCAGCCTGTGGACTGAAAAACTACTGGATTATAGGAACTTCCATTAATAAATAACCATTGTTGGACTAGCTGGACCCCAGCCCAGGGTTCTGCAAGATAGGCTATGGAGCAAAAAGTGAAGTTAAATAGAAGCTAAACAGGTTGGTCCACTGGCCAACCCATGGGCTAACACCACCCACTTTTGTCTCCTGACCTGAAGACAATGGCTTTGGTTTTCTTTTGTGGAGTGTAACTCCACATTTTTCCTTTGAAGCCTTGATTTTGTTGGTGAAGATACTTGATGGCTTGATCTCTTTCTCAATTCTGCTTTAAGGTAAGGGCTCCCGACACTGATTGCAGGAGCTTTGTGAATCCAAGAAAGAGGTCCAGGCATTGTCATAGATCAAATAAATCCTGCTTACTGCATGTGCATTTTCAAGTTTGTAGGCACTGTTATTATCAATAAAGTTATCAATGAATTTCCAATATAGGAATGAGAATATCTGCAGTATAAATTCAAAGGTGTTTTTACTTTTATCAGGATATAAATATGTTTATATTTAATAAAAATAAGCACTTAAATTCTTAGGTTTCCAGGGTTCTTTTGTTTAATATTGCTTACATAATCATGTTCCATGGGAATCCCTTTCCTCTATAAGAAATGACTATCAGTGGGTATTTCACACAGTTATAATCACACACACAGTAACACTGCTCACTAACAGTGTGGCTAGTGTTGTGCTTGCCTGGTCAACTTCATCCTCTCACTGAGGTCAGAAGGTGATGGCAGACCTGAAGGACAGTGTCTGAGTTTTGCAGAGTTGGGAGTGGAATTCTGTCTGCAGAGAATGTTCATGCAGAGCTAAATAATATTCTGCGTATTTTATAGTTTTAATTCCCAAACAGGCCTTAAGAACAAACAGATAAGATGGTGGGTAGAATGTGGAAAAGACAGAGACATGGTAGCTCCTGCTTCTCATCCCCGCACTCAGGAGTTTGAGAAAGTAGTATTCCCTGGATTTGGAGAATATCCTGAACACTTAGAGAGTTCTAGCCCAGGTTTGAGTATAGAGCAAATCCCTGCATCAAAAACAAATAGGAAGAGGATTTTATATAACTATTAATACTTCAGAAGGATGGGGGCACCATAACATTTTTGCCAGCAATTATGTCACAGCAAGAACAACAGTAGCGGCTCATGACTTCATAAAGAGGTGTAGCTAGTGTTGGAGTAGTACCTCAGCATCCACAGGGCACAGGTTTTAATCCCTGAGAGTCAAAAACCAAATGAAACAACAGCAAATGCCCATGATCCCAACACTGGGTAGATGGAGGGAGCTAGAGATCAGTTAGGGTCTGGCCAGGGTACACTTTGAGAGCCTGCCTCAAAGGAAGGAGAGAAGGAAGAACAAAGAATATCAAATATGTGAAATGAATTCAAACTACAGGGTCATATGTGCTGTCACTTACCATCCCATATTTCAGTAGATCTGAGAATGTAGGGAAATAATTAGAGAGGCAAACAGGAGTGGGGATGAGACAGGTGATGGTGACTGCACAGGCTTCTCCATTGTTCCCTCACACAACTGCCTCTCTTTATTTCATTAATTATTTCTTCTTTCTTTCTCTCTTTCTTTCTTTCTTTTTTCTTTCTTTCTTTCTTTCTTTCTTTCTTTCTTTCCTTCTTTCTTTCTTCTTCCTTCCTTCTTTCCTCCCTTCCTTCCTTCTTCCCTTCCTTCCTTCCTTCCTTCCTTTCCATCTTTCTTTCTTCTTTCTTTCCTTCCTTCTTTCCTTCCTTCCTTCCTTCCTTCCTTCCTTCCTTCCTTCCTTCTTTTCTCTCCTTCTTTCTTTCTCCCTTCCTTTTCTCTTTTGAAAGTTTCATGTGTTTCCCATGCAGTCCGGACATCAGTCACCATGGCTGAAGATGGCTTTGAGCTCCTGATCATCATGCAGCCAGCTGCAAGGCAGTGGCATCCTGTGTTGGTTTGAATAACAATGACCCTAGAGGCTAAGAATTTTTGAATATTTGGTTCTCAGTTATCAGGACACTGTTCAGGAAAGATTAGGAGTGTGGCATTCTTGGAGAAAGTATGGCATGGGTGCAGCCTTCAGGATTCAATAGATTCTGACCACCACCACCATACTCTCTCTGCCTAAGGTTTGTGTCAAGATTGTGTCTCAAGTTGTGACCATGTCTCCCTATCTGGTGCCTTGCACCCCACTGTGGTGGTCATGAACACTACTGTGAGCCCCAAATTAAACACTTTCCTTACAACTTGTCCCAGTCATGGTGTTTATCACAGCAGTAGAAGAGTAACTAAGACAGACCACATGCAGGAGCCACCACACCTGATTTTTTACAGTGCTGAGGGTCCACCATTGGGTTCCATAATGATAGGCAAACACTCCCAGAGAAGCCCATTCACAGCCCTACAGATTTCCACATTCTAGTCAGGGAATGTAGTAGCCCTAGTACTAGTCTTTAATACAAATCCTAAATCAAATGGGACCTCCTGAGACATTCTGGTGAGGGACTCCTGGAAGGGGGGGAAATGAATGGATGGATCAGATCAGCACTGTGAAAGGACTAGGTCTCTTCAGCCACAGAATACATAATCTGGGGACATCATGAGGCAGCTGGAGAGTCCTCTGCAGCTCACTAGTCTCTCTGCTGTGAGGGTGGTGAGGTGTTTCTGCCTGGCTCTGCACATGACTCCTCCCCATTCTCTCCCTGCTGGGTGGGAAATCTTACTTGTGTGGCAGCTTCCCTGAACTGCAACTTCCTTCCTGTTTTCATCTTGTAAGAGTCCAACTCCAGCCTCAGAGGAATACTGCAGCTTACTGTCCCTAGCCTTGCTTTTCCTTCCCTTTGGGCCACACCTGCCACCAAGGCAAAACCCAGCCAGGAGCTCAGGTGCAGGAGAAGGCCATGGGGAAACTTTCTTTCCATCACTGGCAGAGGGTCAGGAACTTTTTGGGTTGATTGTATCATGAATCTGAACAAGTGACATCACAAGTTCCTGTAGCTCTGAAAAATGTTCCAAGTTACTGGAAGGCAGAGCTGACCTAAGGCAACTGACTCCCTCTGGTGGTAAAACCCCAGTTAATGATGGGGTACTACCCCATTGGTTGGTAGTTTGGTAAAAGTTCCTCTTTCTCAGTTCCTACCTTTAAAGTCTGAACTTAAATTTCTCTCCTGGCTCAACAGAGAACCAGCTTAGTGACGGAATTCTCAGCACATAGTGTTTGTCCTCCATTTGCTTCTCTCTACAGAGTTTGGGTCTCTTGGTTGGTGTCTGAAGATGTGAGAACAATTTTAGGGTGCAGAGTTCGGAGGAATTTACAAGAAAACACTGTCTTTGCTCTGGTAAGTTTAAGTTGAAAATGAGAAAGGGCTGGGAATAGGTACTGCTGGCCTCCTGCTGAATGTTGTGGGGTTGGAGAACAAGAGGGAGGGGTAGCCTGAGGAGAACGGCTTTCAAGAACTGGCGAAGTCCTGTTATTTTTCCAGGTGAACTTCAGACTCTTCTTTCTCATCTTTAATTTTGAGTTACACTAAGAACCTCTTGCTCCAAGTCAGGCACTTTCTCCTCCCTTAAGCCAGAGTGGAGAAGTTAAGCCAGAGTGGTGTTTGGAAACAAAAGCTAAAGGTTCCTCTGTGTCATAGTAAATTTACCCATGATTCTATGAGCACATTCCTTTTGCTTCTGTCTCTGTGATTGGAAGTCCTGATCTTTCTGCAGCTTCCTTCCATTTACTTATACTATGAACCAGCCTAATTAGGTTCTCCTGAAAATATGCTAGGACAACGGTGCCACAGAACTTGAAGTAGTCAAGCAAGGTCCACTCGAAAGAGGGAACCCTTACCTGAAACTAGTTGGGTAACCAAGAACCAGAAAGTGTATAGCCCATAGATATATGGTAAAACACTACTGGTCCAGAACACACACACATACACACACGCACACACACACACACACACACACACACACACTTTATTTTGTTTTGAGTTGTGAATGTGTATGTCTGCCTATGTGAATATACATTTGAAGAGAAGGAGAGCCTGTAGTGGCAGAGGTGCTGGATTGTCTGATGCTGGAGTTACAGGTAGATTGATGTGAGCTGTGGTATGTGGCTGCCAGGAATAGAACTGGCTCTTCTGTAGGAGCAATAAGCACCTTTGATCACGGAGCCCTTTTTCCAGCCCTAGGTAGTATTAGTATGGCATTTTCTTGATTCATTTATTCATTATTGATTTAATGTTATTTTATGTGTATCAGTGTCTTACTGGATATGTGTTTGTTCACCACTTGAATGCTTTATGCATACAGATGCTGAAAGAGGGTGGCAGATACCCTGGGATTGCAGTTACAGAAAGTTCTAAATCATCTTGAAGAACTAGGAACAGAATCAAAGTTCTGAGAAAGTAACCAGTAAGCTAAACCAATGAAACATCTATCTATGCCCTCCTATAGACATTGTAACAATATTCAAACCCATGAGGTCAGGTATCCTCATGTAATCGCACCAAATTCAGTTTCTTTCCATACTTTTATAGTTCTATGAGCAGATATTTCATCTTACAGTGACTATTTCCCTATTATGTTCATTCTTGGTTTTGATGACTTCATAAATATAATTATTCTTCTTATATCTTTTCCTAAAATTGTTTATTCATTTATTTTATCTTATGTAAATAGTGTGTCTGCATGCAAATCTCTGCATCATATGCCTGTCATACCTGCAGAGGCCAGAAGAGGTTGGCAGATCCACTGAAACTGAAGATATAGGACCTGAGAGAGCTACCTGAGGGCTGGAAATGTAGCCATGGATCTCTGCAAGAATAGACAGTGCTCTGGCCACTCTGGGATCCCTCCACAACTTTTCCTTTGTTCCAATGTATCACTGTTTTCAATAGAGTCAAAATAGCATTGAGCTTGACATCCTCTGCCCTCAGCCTCCCATGAAACTGGATTTAGAGGCCTGCACCAACAAACCCAGCTTCTTCATTTCCTTTCCAGGTTACTCACTATTTGTGACTTTTCTTCTTTCTTTTCCTTCCTTTTTTTTTTTTTTTTTTTCTTTTTGAGTCGGGGTTTCTTTGTATAGCCCTGGCTGTCCTGGAACTCACTCTGTAGACCAGGCTGGGCTTGAACTCAGAAATCCACCTGCCTCTGCTTCCCAAGTGCTAGGATTAAAGGCGTGTGCCACCACTGACTGGCTTTTTTTTTTTTTTTTAAGATTTATTTATTTATATAAAAGTACATTGTAGCTGTATTCAGACACATCAGAAGAGGGAGTCAGATCTCATTACAGATGGGTATGAGCCACCATGTGGTTGCTGGGATTAGAAATCAGGATCTCTGGAAGAGCAGTCAGTGATCTTAACCGCTGAGCCATCTCTCTGGTCCGTTACTTTTCTATATGTGATATTACAACTTGCATCTTTACTGAGCTCTTTGGCTTTTCTTTCATCTGTAAGACAACTCTTAGCTGCATGCCTTTTACTTTGTTTTTCAATTTCCACTTATTCCAAGTACTTGCCCTGCTCTGATGAATAGAGGTAATAAAATAAGTTTGCTTGTTTTATGCACGATTTTAAAGGTAAGGCTTTCTATGGCCCCAATTTTGTCATAGGTTAGCAGTGGGCTTATCCTTTTTAGCTTACCAATACAGAAATTTACTTCTATTTCTAGACAGTTTTAGAAATGTTTTTCCTGAAAAAACAGTATATATTTTCAAATACTTCACAGGCAAAGAATGATAAGAGTTTCTTTTGTGGAGACTGAATGTTGTGTCAATGACACAAGGTATCTGTGTAATGCTAGGTGTCCTGGAACTCACTCTATAAACCAGGTTGGTCTTGGATTCACAGAGATCCTCCTGCCTTAAAGGCATTCACCTGGCCACCTGGCCAACAGGAGTTTCTTATCTTCGGTTTCTCAGTGTGTTGTGGCTTGTCCATTGGTTTTTCATGCTGAAATAATATTACATGTTATTGGGGGCACAAAATTTGTATACTTTGAAGTATAGTTTTTGATATGGTCTTGAACTCAGTATCATGCTGGCATACGTACCTGGTATCACCCATCAATGTTTTTTTGCCAAATTTCTCTGTCATGATAAAATCTTAACATTTGCAGATACAAGATTCCTCAGAATCCCAAGTAACTAGGGGCATAATTTCACAAAACCTCTGCTCTGGCTACTAGCTGTCTCCTAGTGGCCACTACTTTTTTTTTTTTTTTTTTTTTGACCTCTATGTGTTAGAGCAAGCATCTAAGAAAGAAGACTCCAGAGAGATGATTTTCATTTTCTCAGTGTATTGAAGACAAATGTTTTTTTTTTTTTTTTTTTTTTTTTGGTCTTTTGAGACAAGGTTTCTCTGTATAGCCCTGGCTGTCCTGGAACTCACTTTGTATACCAGGCTGGCCTAGAACTCAGAAATCCGCCTGCCTCTGCCTCCCAAGTGCTGGGATTAAAGGCGTGCGCCACCACACCCGGTTGACAAATGTCTTTCTTAAGTGATCATCCCTATACATCTAGTGGAGAGATTAACATAACCATGTGAACAAATGTACTCTTTTATTCGATGGCAATCAGAGAAATCATTGTGTATGTGCATCAGGACATGGGAACGGTTACATTACAGGTCAGCACTAGGTATTTCGGGTAAGGAGATGATCAGAGTGAGTCACACTGACTCATGCTGAGAGAAGAGGAAGTTCAGTGGGCAGAGACATGAGTAGTTTGGTATTTGTAACACTGAAGATAGTGCTGAGAAAGACAGGGAAGGAAGAAAGGTTACAAAAGGTTGCTGAAAGGAAACTCTTTTTTGCATTTCCATAAAATGGAAATGACAATCTGAGCATGAAATTTGTTATTTGGGATAACCTAAGAGTAGAGCACTTGAGACTATGACAAATGTCACTAAACCCCTTCCATATTTCTTTCTTTGTTCTTTAACTTGTCATTGTGGTCCTTCCTTGACTTCTGCACAGAGTTCATTCAGAACCTCTATTTCTTACGTGGTCCCATTTCTCCATCCCTATCACATAGGCACCTTAACAGAAGTGCTATGACATAGGATTACAGCAATGATGGCCTCATCAGTCCTTGAGATGATAAAGGACGAGGTAACCTGTCCTATCTCTCTGGAGCTCCTGAAGGAACCTGTGAGCACTGAATGTGGCCACAGCTTCTGTCGAGCCTGCATCACACTGAACTATGAGTCCAGCAGAGGCACAGAAGAGGGCAGCTGCCCTGTGTGCCGAGTTCGTGTCCCATTTGGGAATCTGAGAACTAATCGACAAATGGCCAACATAGTAGAGATGCTCAAGGGGTTCAAGTCCATTCCAGACAGGGATCAGAAGGTGAATGTCTGTGCACAACATGAAGAGAAACTCCAGCTCTTCTGTAGGAAGGACATGATGGCCATCTGCTGGGTTTGTGAGAGATCCCAGGAGCACCGTGGTCACCAAACAGCTCTCATTGAAGAGGTGGACCATGAGTACAAGGTAAGAAGCATGAGGATGCAGGAAACAAAGCATAAAATAGTAACAGATGGGAAAACTCCACTTTGTGTGACAGGGTACTTACCTGCATACGATAGCCTTGAAACTTGATATGTCCTTCCATTCTTTTTATAACTTTTGAGACCTAAAAAGACATGATGATTTATTCCACTGAAGTGTAAGTGTAAGTGCCTGGACAACAAACACTAGGATAGAAAAAAATATTTTAGAACTGCTTCTTTGTGAAGTTCAGGTGATGTCCACGAGCAGAACAGCTCCTGATTTATTCCATGGTTATCTCCTTACAATGTTAATGTCAGATTCAGTAGAAGGACCTCAAATGCAGTCAAGAGACTTTAAATAACAGGGTAGTAAACACATGACACACAGCAGTGAAGAGAATGTGTACACGGCAGGTGAAACATCAGGGAAGAGAGGAAGGTTTCCATAATAAAGTACACAGAGGCAGGTTCTGTGTTGGAACTTTGTTTTTTGTTGTTATTGTTTGATTTGAAGCCCAAATATAAACTCATGCAGAGGGCCTGCAAGGGACTGTGCCAGATGGGATTCTAGGATGTGAAGGAGAAGTAGACATATGTCCCCACACCTAATCCAGAAGCATGTGTAACTGATAGCTACTTGAACTGAAAAATTACTTTTCTCCAAGGGAGTCACACTAGGGAACTAAACCATTCTTAAGGAAAAGTCCCCATGCCCAGCAATATACAGATAGCCAGCACAAAATGCACTGAGCCCTTATTTGGAGGAGGTTCCTTCTCGCATAATGATAAGTCAGAGTTTCACCCCCACCCCTATCCTTCTAGGTCCTTTGCTTTTATATTATGGTGACAGCTTTTATGATATTCCCTTGTTGAGAATCTGTGTGTCTCTCCCTCTATGTGCACTTTTTGTGCTCTATATTTAGCTGTTTTTCTGGTTTCTTGTTTTGACATATTACAATGTATTTTTATGTAACTTATTATATTTATTTTTATTCTGTTATTATTCTCTGTATGCCTTTTTATTTTCCCACAAGAGGCACAAGGGGTGTGGAATTGAATGTGAAGGGAGGTGGAGAGGTACAGGGAAGAGTAAATGGAGGAGAAACCTTAATCAGAAACATTACAAGGGACTGAAATGACAGCTTAGCACTTAAGAGCATTGGATGCTCCTCCAGGAGCCTTGAGTTCAGTTCCCAGCAACCACATGATGGCTCACAATCAACTATAATGGTATATCATACCCTTTTCTTTCGTGCAGGCTTACATGCAAATAGAGCTTGTATACATAAATAAAAAGTCTTTTTTTTAGCAAGATGCCTTTAATATACACTGTATGAAAAAAATCTATTTTCAGTGAAAGAAATATATCTTAACTACAAAAAAATAATACACTTAAAAAGAAGAAAAGAAAAAGGAATGTAAACATGGCCAGTGCATTGATGCCTGTTCCAATTCCACAGCTCTGGCAGCTGATGCTGCTGGACCTCTGAATTTCAGAAGTATATTTGTCTAAATAGGAATTCCAGGCAGCCATACCTACATAGCAAGACCCATTGATAAAAAGAAAAGAATTTGCAGGTGTCAAATAGGACATGGAGGGGGCATATGATATATGTATATACCTATGTGGAAAAAAAATCAAAAAATTCACAGAAGTGTCCTGGTTCTATGATCTTGGAAGAAAAGTAAAAGGTGTATACTTGGTGGGATGATGGATCAAAAGATATTTCTGTGACTTTGTCTAAATGGGGGTTGTGTGTGGGAAGCCAGACCTTCAGTGATTCCCACCATAAAGACCAGCTAACATCTTGCTAAGAGCCAAATTGCCTCCTCCTGCACACTAGGCCGACCCCAAAACCGGCAGAGCCTTATCTTAGACAAATATTTAGAGCAATAAAAAGGTGTCAAGCATCCTGAGATGTATCAACAGACATTCCAAGGCTGCCATCCTCCCCTGCCCAGATGTCCCTCGTCCCTGGAGTCTTTGTTCTCCATCCCTGACCTCCCCATACCCTCTCTTTTGCTGTATGTATAAAACTGAGCATTTTGCCTAAGTCAGACCGTGACAAAACCTCGCAAATGCATGGTCTCCTTTCTTTCTCTCTCGCCCGTCCTTTCTTTTTTTGTGTGTTTTTGGTTTTGTTTTTGTTTTTGTTTTTGTTTTTTGAGACAGGGTTTCTCTGTGTAACCTTGGCTGTCCTGGAACTCACTTTGTAGACCAGGCTGGCCTCGAACTCAGAAATCCACCTGCCTCTGCCTCCCGAGTGCTGGGATTAAAAGGGTCCTCCTTGCTGAAGGGGTCTTCAACCCTATAGGTGGAAGAATAACCATGAACTAACTAGTACCCCCTGGGCTCGTGTCTCTAGCTGCATATATAGAAGATGATGGTCTAGTTGGCCATCAGTGGGAAGAGAGGCCCCTTGGTTATGCAGACTTTATATGCCCCAATACAGGGGAACGCCGGGGCCAAGGGGTGGGAGCGGGTGGGT
>LR750967.1:190825-242157 GCA_902729485.2 Mus minutoides | reverse complement strand
TGATTTATTGCACTTTTTTGAGGTATTCTAACTTGCTGATGAATCTGACTAGAGGATGCTTAAATAAGACTGATGTAGTAAAGCATTCAACTGTCAACTAAGGTAAAAGTAGCCCAAAGGAACAGAGCCCTTACACTTGTGTGATCAAAAGTGCACACAAGACAAAGAAAGCATGAATTAAGTTGTAAGACAATCAATTGATGCTCAGAGAGTTTGAGAAATAGTTGAGGATAAACCCCATGTACAGCTTTTTAAAAATTTTTTTTATTAGATATTTTCTTCATTTACATTTCAAGTGTTATCCAGAAACTTCCCTATACCCTCCCCCCTCCCAGCCCTGCTCTCCTACCCACCTGCTCCCACATCTTGGCCCTGGTGTTCCCCTGTACTGGGGCATATAAAGTCTGCATGACCAAGGGGTCTCTCTTCCCAATGATGGCCACCTAGGCCGTCCTCTTCTATATATGCAGCTAGAGTCATGAGCTCAGGGGGTACTAGTTAGTTCATGTTATTCTTCCACCTATAGGGTTGAAGACTCCTTCAGCTCCTTGGGTACTTTCTCTAGCTCCTTCCTTGGGAACCCTGTGTTCCATCTAATAGCTGACTGTGAGCTTCCACCTACATGTTTGCCAGGCATTGGTATATTTTCCCCCGAGACAGCTATATCCACGCCTTTTCAGCACCATCTTGCTGGCATATGATATAGTGTCTATGTTTGGTGACTGATTGTGGGATGGATCCCTGGCAGCCACAGTCGTTGGGTCCATCCTTTGGATTGAGCTGCACAAATGCTCCCTTTAACTCTTTCAATGTGTGCTTTGTTCTTAATTCTAGGAAGGGGTAATGTGTCCACATTTTGATCTTCCTTCTTCCTGAGTTTCATTTGTTTAGTAAATTGTATCTTGGATTTTCTAGGTTTCTGTGCTAATATCCACATATCAGTGAGTACCTGTTTTGTGAGTTCTTTTGTGCATGGGTTACTTCACTCAGGATGATGGCCTCCAGATCCATCCATTTGCCTAGGAATTTCATATATTTATTGTTTTTAATAGCTGAGTAGTACTCCATTGTGTAAATACACCAAATTTTTGTAACAGTCATAACATGATTGTTCTAAAGCTTTTAAAATTAACAATGATACTAGGTCATGCCATAATCTGATCATTTGAATACTGACACAGAATGAACTGTGTCTATCTCTATGACACAAATCTAGAGAATTGCTATAAAATACATTCCCAGCAGTGACTCCAGGTTTCCCCTGTAACTGACAACTTAATAATTCAGGACAATATTAACCTAGTTGCCCTGAGGTTCCCAGAATGCTCTAGAAATCATCCAAAACAACTCTTCACTATATCTTGGGAGATTGCCTCTGAGGCCAGAATATCATGAGTGGTAAGGTTTGCTTTGGGCCATGGCATATGGCTCATGCTGATAATGTAATTATTTTTCATTATCTATGCTTATTTATGAGGTAGAGAGGTGTCACGTTCTGTCCCTTTGACATTTCAGAGGGCAGGTGTGTGAGCACAGGGGTCAATAGTACCGTTGTTCCATTGTGACTAGACCTGAAGCTTATACTTGTGTTCATCTTTTATTTATCTTTGTTTAATTCAGCCATATTTTTTCTGTAAAAAGAACTGATCTTTAATATAACATGTTTTTCCATGGCTATGAACTCTTCTTAAAAATCATTGAGCTTAAGATCTTCTTACAGAATTTCGACATAATAAAAGTCTTTTGAAAGTCTTAGTCACAGCTACAAATTTATCCCTTGAGATTTCTGTAATTTTAAAACACTTGGAAATTTTCACATGATTATCAGTCTCTTTTTTCCCCTGAAATACTTAATTTTATTTTGCAGTCAATCCATATCCCCAGTACATATCTTTCTGAAAAGGATACAAACATGGGGAAACATGGCCAAATAAGAGAAATGTCATGGATTGATGTCTTGGATGGGAAAAGAGTGTTCACAGGCCTTATGTTCACATATGAGCAAATGATAAGCAAGCAAGGTCTCTTATTAAGAAAACAATCCCCATGTTAACTTTTATCTTCATCAATGAAAGTATCTGACAATTTATTTTCAATCTTAATCTAACTTGGTAACTCATCATAGATTTGATCTCTTCTAGTTGTTTCCTATGAAAGACTGTCATATAGTCCAAACCATAGAATTAATTCAGATAGTTTAAGCCTTTAAGTATTATTTGATATATTGTTTCTAAAAATATGTATCATATAACCAAAAATAAAAATACCCTGCAAATAATATTTAATTTAGAAAAAAAAGTGGCATTTCTAATTTATTGCATAGCTATAACTTATGCTAAAGTTACATATAGGTTTCTGTTTACTTCATTAGGAAATCACCAAGAAATTCCAGGTTCCCTCTCATCTACATATCTGGTCAATATAACAATCTATTTCTATGTAACAGTTTGTTTCAAAATTAGTGATATAAATAAAAACATTCATTAACAGCTAGTTGCAAGCCTTCAAATTTAACTTAGCCATTACCTATGACATAACTTCCCAGACAACAGTGAAAACTTTCTGTTGTGATCATAAAAAGAGAAAGAGCTATAATAATATGTTCTGGTGGGGTGTAGGGGAAGAGGATGTCTCAGCGGGGCCATGCCAAGGCAACGGTTCCCCCACAGGGACCAGACACACACCGGTAGAGTATAGAATAGAGTTTATTTAGGGAATGGGTAGGGGAGTTAAGAGAGTAGCAGAGTCAGAGAAAAGGAGGCAGAGAGTACCAGAGGCAGAGAGAAGGAGAGAGAAGAGAAGTAGAGGCAGGCCATGACCAAGTGGAGGCAGGGGAGGGAATGGGGAGAGAGGGGGAGCAAGAGGGCAAGAGGCCAGGGAGAGAAGCAGAAATAAAAGAGAAAGAAGGTGGCAAGTAGCTCCTTTTATAGTGCCAGGCCTACCTGGCTGTTGCAAGGTAACTGTGGGGGTAGAGTTCAGACAGAATACCAACCCTTCCAACAGAACTGTTGTTATCCTAAAACTCAGCACAAGAAGAATATTGTTTAAACTTACCTCATGGTGTTCCTAGTAGTATTTATCTCCTGTCAGCACTGGACTAGGCAACTCTGTCATGTGCTAAACATATTTAGACATATGCTGTCCTGATTCTTCCTCCCTTTAGACTTCCCCTTAAAGAAACTAAAATCATTGTGACTGTGTCTACCAGGCTGAGTAGTATTTTTTCTAGAAAAGAGAGGAGAAAGAGGTCAGAGTAGACAGAAACAGAGAAAAAAATGGGGTAATGAATAGCTTGATCAGGGAAGAAATACAGAAAGCAATTAAAAGGAAAATGTTGATGTATCATACCCAAATGTATGGGACACAATGAAATCAGTGCTAGGAGGAAAAATCATAGCACTAAGTGTCCTGGTAAAGAAACTGCAAAGACCTTTTATACTAGCAAGTTAACAGCACAACTGAGAGCTCTAGAACAAAGAGAAGCAAGCTCACTGTATTAGAGAGGGTTCTTTAGAGTCACAGAACTTATGGGTAGTCTCCATATAGTAAAAGAATTTATTGATGACTTACAGTCTGCAATCCAATTCCCAACAATGGTCAGTAGCAGATATGAATGGAAGTCCAAGGACCTAGCAGTTGCTCAATTCCACAGGGCAAGCAGGAAAAGGAGAGAGAGAAACTTCCTTCTTCCAATGTTTTTATGTAGGTCTCCAGCATAAGGTCTAGCCCAGATTAAAGGTGTGTACCATGAAACCTTTAATCCCAGAAGACCTTGAACTCAAAGATCTCCCTGTCTTTTTTTTTTTTTCTAGTTTTTTTTTTTTTTAAAGATTTATTTTATTTATTATATGTAAGTACACTGTAGCTGTCTTCAGACACCCCAGAAGAGGGCGCCAGATCTTGTCACGGATGGTTGTGAGCCACCATGTGGATGCTGGGATTTGAACTTATCACTTTCAGAAGAGCAGTCGGGTGCTCTTACCCGCTGAGCCATCTCAACAGCCCCAGGGTTTCTCTGTATAGCCCTGGCTGTCCTGGAACTCACTCTGTAGACCAGGCTGGCCTCGAACTCAGAAATCCACCTGCCTCTGCCTCCCGAATGCTGTGATTAAAGGCATGTGCCACCAAGTCCAGCAAATCTCCCTGTCTTAATCTTCTGGAATTCATAGCCACTAGGCCTCAAGATCTTCATACCCAGATCCAGGTCAGAAACTTCTCTCTCCCAGCCTCCAGATTAGGATTACTGGTGAGCCTTCCAATTCTGGACTGTAGTTCATTCCAGATGTAGTCAATTTGACCACCAGGAATAGCCACTACACTCACCCAACAGAAGTAGATGGCAGGAAATAGTCAAACTCAGGGTAGAAATCAACCAAATGAAAGCAAAGAGAACAATAAAAAGAATAAACAAAGCAAGGAGCTGGTTCTTTGAGAGAATCAATAAGACAGATGAATCCCAATCAAACTAAAATCAGGTACAAGAAAAAGCTGCCCACTCTCCCCTTATCTATCCAATATAGTACTCAAAGTGTTAACTAGAACAATAAAACAACAAAAGAGACATAAAGGAGATAAAAATTGACAAGGAAGAAGTCAAGGTATCACTATTTGCAGATGAAATGACAATATACATAAACCACCACCTAAATTCTGCCAGAGAAATTCTACTGCTGATAAACTACTTCAGCAAAGTAGCTGGATATAAAAATTACTCAAATAAATCCGCAGCAGTCTTTAAACAAATGCTAAAGAGGCTGAGAGAGAAATGAGGGAAACAACTCACTTTCCAATAGCCACAAATAATATAAAATATCTTGGGGTAATTCTAACCACACAAGTGAAAGATCTGTATCACAATAACCTCAAGTCTCTCAAGAAAGAATCTAAAAATCTTAGAAAATGGAGATATCTCCCATGTTCATGGACTGGCAGAATTAGCATAGTAAAAATGTCCATCTTACCTAAGGCAATGTATAGATTCAACCCGATCCACATCAAAGTCTCAACACAATTCTTCAAAGACATGGAAAGAGCAATTCTCAAATTCATTTGGAAAGGAAAAAATATCCAGAATAGCGAAAACAATTCTTTTTCTTTTTGTACTTTTATTAGATATTTCCTTTATTTATATTTCAAATGTTAACCCCTTTTCTGATTTCCCCTCTGAAAACCCCCTATTCCCTCCCCTTCTTACCAACATACCCACCCCAACTTCTCTGCTCTGGAATTCCCTTACATTCTGAAATTAGTCTGAGTGCAGAAAAGAGTAATATAAACATAGTGTGACTTAACCTCTATTTTTATATTTAGAGACTGAAAACCATAGCCGGGCGTGGTGGCGCATTCCTTTAATCCCAGCACTCTGGAGGCAGAAGCAGGCAGATTTCTGAGTTCGAGGCCAGCCTGGTCTACAAAGTGAGTTCCAGGACAGCCAGGGCTATGCAGAAAAACCCTGTCTCAAAAAAAAAAAAAAAAAAAAAAAAAAAAAAAAAAAAAAAAAAAAAAAAAAAAAAAAAAAAGAAAAAAAAAAAAAAAAAAAAAAAAAAATAANTTTCAAAAGTCATGATTCTCAAGCAGGCTCTGAAACAGAAATCATGGAACAGAATGCCTGGCTACTACCTTAATTGTTTTATCCTGAGGTTTGTAACTCTAATATCCACTAACACAGGAAGTGTCTCTCAGTCCTCAAATTGATATCCTAAATGAAAGTACTGAAACCTAATAGTATTTCAACTCTACTTCTTATCAAATATTACCTTAATTTTATTTTGGTCTCTGTGATAAAATGTCCTCTCCTAAAGGAACAAAAGGGAGAAGTCTTTAGCTCACAATCCCACGTTATAGTTCATAAAAGGTAATATAAGACATTAACAACTTTAATAAGCTAGTACATAGATGATGAAGAAAATTGAGATATGAAAGCATGCATGTTCACTTACTTTTTTCCTTGTACTCAAATCATTTTGACCATTCTTATCTAATATTCAGGAACCCAAATGAATGCTGCTACACAGAATGGGCTATGTTCTCACATCAACTAACCTCACATCAACTAATTCAATACACACGGTACAAAAGGACAACATAATGAAGAAAATTTCTCATTGAAACTCTCTTCCAGATGATTCCAGGTTGTGTCAAATTGATAGTATGAGATAACCATCACATTCCCCTTATTTTGATGCTCCTGTTACTATTCAAATTCTTCCTTTACTCAGTTAATATTTTCTATGAAATATATTTCTTTTACTTATATAACAGTTAATCAACAGATTTTGTTTTGTATTTTTATTCCCCAAACTTCTGATATTCCACCATATGCTGCAGGTTTTACGAATTAAGAACATGGAATTCTACAATTCCAGTCTTAATATTACAGCAGACAAAAAGAAAGTAGCAGGAGAAAAATTAAAACCAAATCAGTCATATTCAGAAAAAGGGTCTGGAGACATGTAAAAAACCAAATTTTGTAGTGGAGAATTGTCAGAAACATAAAATTGGGTTTATGAGCATTGTTTTAGAAAATAAGACATAGTTAAGTATGTAGAGTTCCAAGGGACATTCATTGTAGACAGGAAGAATAGAAAGCTTAAATATTCAACGAGAGAAATAAGCTTGGCATGTTCTTGGAAGAGAAAGTGTTTCAGAAGATCTAGAAATTGAAAAAAAAAAAATGGTGGAATATCTTACCATAGAATGAATGAGATCTGGACCTTGGAGGCAATGCTTAAAGAGATACTTTAATTGAAGTGTTAATCTTTCCAGGAAAACTAAGCACAGGGCTGCTGATTAATCACTAAGCCTTATAATTCTTTTGTGCCCTGTGGAACCAGAGGGAAAAAAAATGATATGAAACAGACAAACAAAATTTATACCTGCTAAGTACACAAACAGTGTGAAAATCATAATTAGACCTCAATAAATACCAGAAAGCAACAGCAAGATAAACTGACTTTAATACTAAGGGTTTCTCTCTTCTTTCCTATATCCTCTGTTTTCTGAGATAGCATGCATTCTATTTAGTTTTCAAAGGAGATCTGTGGTGGCTGGTCATTGAGACTCGTTAGCAACAAGTACGTGATTGCGATTGACTCATTCAGACACTGTATTTCAGAGAATGAATGCAATTCATTTGAGACAGCAGCTGTTAAATATTTCCCTGGCAAAGAGGGTTGCTTTTGTCAAGTGGATACTCTTATCAGGAAGTTCAATCCTCTGTTTCAGCCTGAGGAAGGAGGTGGTTATTAGATGTTGGACTATGCTTATGACTTGAAAATATGCATTTGAGTCCCAAGACACTTCACAAAAACATCTCTCCTCAAACCTGAACAGTAAGTAAATCTCAAAACATTCTGCAAGTGGCATTTCTCTCCCACAAGAAGAGTGGCTTCAGAAATCAATTAGTGTTCTGCAAAAACACCAACTATATCATAACATGAGACTACTTGATCATTTATCTCAAAGTTGTGAGAAGGGTATTTATATATGTAGTTTTAAAACATCATAATACCTCGATGTGTTTCAAATAGACTTTAAAGTGTATAGGAGGCTTGGCATACAGACATTATTTCAATTGAACTGTGTTTCAATATATGAACTTTATTGTTTCTTCTCATCTTTAGTTAGGGAATTACATAATGTCTTTAAGTTTTATTTGTAATCATAATTTACAAATAAAATATATAAAGGTGTTTAGTACTTTGAAATAATTCAATACTATGGAAGTTTATACATTTTTATCCTTGTTTTCTCTATTACATTTGTTTCACATTAATTTCACCACCATCATCAAATAGGCCATTTCTGATGGAATGACATGTTCCTAAACATTTTTAAATACATTCACACACACACACACACACACACACACACACACACAAACACACACACCACATTTAAATGATCATTTCTAAAATCAAGTCAGAGAAGCTATATCCCACAAAACATATGGTATTGCTTTGCCCAAGGAAGTTAATTTATACTTATATCATTCCTTTAAATGTTTTTGAAATCTTAAATATAGGTATCCTAAAATTTACTTTGTTTTGTGAATTAGGTTATTTATCAATTAATAAATAACATTTTAAATTTTTTCCTGTATAAAATATAATCAAAAATGTTTTATAGCCACACATTGAATAGTAACTTGAATTTATAAATTAAAGGTATAAATTGAGCCTGTAACTCGTACAAACTAAAGACACATCTGAAAATTATGCAACTAGGTATTTTGTATGTCCAAATATATACATTCAATCATAGAAATTCTATAGAGTATTTTAACACCTTTACAAATGTGTGTAGGGACATTTAAATGTCTATTAAATATAGTGCTTATTGTTATTCTATAAAAATAACTGTGTCTATTATTCTAATATCTTGTAGAAGAATAATTATGGAAAATATTTATATTTAGTCCAATTAAGTAGCAAATGCGTAATCACATTATCTAAATATTTATTTGATTCTATACTAGAATAGCTTTTAAAACAATTAAAATAGAAAGGTTTTAATTGTTTTAAAACAATTAAAGGTTTTATTTTGTTTTAAAACAATTAAAAATAGAAAGGTTAAGTATTTAATAGACTATAATGAAAAGGGAAACCTATTAAACATTATGCCGGGGCTGGTGAGTTGGCTCAGCAGTTAAGAGCACCGGACTGTTCTTCCGAAGGTGATAAGTTCAAATCCCAGCAACTACATGGTGGCTCACAACCATCCGATCTGGCTCCCTCTTCTGTAGTGTCTGGAGACAGCTACAGTGTACTTACATATAATAAATAAAATAAATCTTAAAAAAAACAAAAACAAAAAAACATCATGCCAATAACCCTTTATATCTGGCAGATAGTGGAGAAGTTTTAAACTAGTGATAGGATAAATAGAAAGAGAATCTCTGTTATTCTTTTCTCTTCCTGCCTGATCTCAATAAAACTACTCCTGAGATTTATGGATCAATTCTCTGTGATTTGATTCTGAATTCTACTGAGATCCATTCTTTCCACATAGCACCAACTCTTGGTTTGCCCATATAGACTCCTATTTACACCTCCCCATCCCTCCTTGTTTTCCTGATGATTTTTCCTGGCTTACTGGAAGACTATTGTCTGCAGATGATCAATCACTATCCTAATTTTATTTCTGATTTCCAAATTTTCATGGTCACAGAAAACTGATATAAACACCTTTTATACATAATTCATTCTGCTTACTCTTCAACTTCTACTTCCTAATTATTTTTTATCTATAATTTCTTAGCATTCTGCTTATATACAAAAAGGTTCTAATTATAAGAAGCAATTTTAAAACTTCTTGATTTTAATTAACTGTGTTTATTATTGATATCTACTTTTAGACTAAGAAAGCAATATGGCTTGTATTCTAAATTAATATGGATTTTGTATGATGATAAAAATTCAAAGTTATACTTCTACAATGTGCTACATATACAATTCAACAATGATTTAAAATGTTTCATATATGTAGATAAAATTTCAAGATCATAGAGGGCCATTCAGAGTAACAAAAGCTAATTTAAAATGCATATCTAGTTTTCCAGCCTGTGCCTTCTCCTGGGGCAGGTCATCAGCCTGTCTGTTCCTCTGAAGATCCCACAGTCTGAAGGCATCCCAAGAAGATCTGCTGCACCTAGCACAACAGGACAGATCATTAACATATCTTCCCAACTAAAGGCACCATAGTCTAAAGGCCTCCAAGGAGGTTTGCTATAGCCAAGGTCACAGGCTCCCCAAGAGACCTGCAGGAACCCAGGGACACAGGAGGCAGGCTCCAGACAGAGAAATCAAGGTTAGTTAACACTAGAGATAAACAGATGCTAATATACAAGCACCAGACCATACACAACAGCATAAGAGACATAAGGAACACTACCTAATTTTATGAAGCCACAATTACTCTGATACCTAAACTACACAAATACCCAACAAAGAAAGAGAACTTCAGACCAATTTTGTTTATGAATATCAATAAAATTTACTCAATAAACTTCACAAACTGAATCTAAGAATACATTCAAACTATAATCTACTATGATCAAGTAGGCTTTATCCTATGGATGCAAGGTTGGTTTACTATATGAAAATATGTTAGTGCAATCCACTATATAAGAAAATTCAAAGAAAAAAATCACATATCTTATTAGATGATGAAAAACCATTTGACAAAATTCTACACCCTTCATGTTAAAGGTTTTGGAAACTTCAGGAATCCAATGCCCATTCCTAAACATAACATAAGCAATATACAACAAAACAACAGCCAATATCAAATTAAATGGAAAGATACTTAAAGAAATCCCACTAATATCAGGGACAAAACAGGCTTTCTACTCTCCCTGTATCAATTGGATATAGTACTCAAAGTTCTAGCTAGAGCTATAAGACAACAAAAAGAACTCAAGGGGATATAAATTGGCAAAGAAGAATTCAAGGTATCACTATTTGCATATGATGTGATAATATACATAAGGTAACCCAAAAAGTTTACCCGAGAACTCCTGTAACAGATAAACAACTTTAACAAAGTGGCTGGATATAAAATTAACTCAAACAAACCAGTAGCCATCTTTTATATAAATGATAAATGGACTGAGAAAGAAAATAGGGAATCAACACCCTTCACACGAGTCATATACAATATAAAATATCTTGGGGAAAATCTAACCAGACAAGTGAAATATCTGTATGACAAGAACTTAAAGACACTCAAGAAAGAAATTGAAGAAGTTGTCAGAAAATTGAGAAATCTCCCATGGTCGTGGACTTATAGGATTAATATCTTGAAAATAGCCATCTTACCAAAAGCAATCTACAGATTCAATTCAATCCCCATCAAGATCCCAACACATGGAAAAAGCAATCTCAATTTCATATGGAAAACAAAAGTCCCAGGATAGTGAAAACAATACTTTTTCTATCGTTTTGTTTTTGTTTCCTGAGGCAGGGTTTCTCTGTATAGCCCTGGCTGTCCTGGAACTCACTTTGTAGACAATGCTGGCCTTAAACTCAGAAATCCACCTGCCTTTGCCTCCCATGTCCTGGGATTAAAGGCGTTTGCCACCACCACCTATCTGAAAACAATTCTTAACTATTAAAAAAAAAAAAAACTTCTTGGGGAATCACCATCTCAGATGTCAAGCTATACTAGAGTGCAACCAGGATAAAAACTGCAGGGTATTGGTACAGAGACATATTGATCAATGGAATAAAATTGAAGACACAGAAATAAAACCATACACTTATGGACATTTGATCTTTGACAGAGAATCCTTGGTATGCAATGGAAAAAAGAAATCATCATCAATAAATGATGCTAGTCCAACTGGAAGTCTTTATGTAGAAAAATGAAAATTGATCTGTATTTGTCACCTTGTAAAAAGCTCAGATCCAAGTGTATCAAGGACCTCACCCTAAAATCTACTAGAAGAAGAGTTGGGAAAGAGCCTCAAAAATCATTGGCACAGGGAGAGGGGTATTTCCTAAACATAACTCCCATTGCTCAGGCTCTAAGATCAATAATTGATAAATGGGACTTCCTGAAACTGAAAAGCTTTTGTCACACGTGGAAATGGGTCAAATCAGCAAACTACAGGTTGGGAAATAATTGTCACTTACCCCACATCCAATAGAGGGCTCATATTCAAAATAAATAAATAACTCAAGAAGCTAACCCCCAAAAACAAAGCAATCCATTAAAAAATGTGGGGTATAGAACTAAACAGAGAATTCTCAACTGAAGAATTTTGAATAGGTGAGAAGCACTCAAAGAAATGGTCAAAGTCCTTAGTGATCAAGGAAGTGCAAATCAAAATGACCCTAAGATTCTACCTTACACAAATCAGAATGGCTAAGATCAGTCTGGCGTTTTCTCAGAAAATTGGACATAGTACTACCGAAATATCCTCCAATACCTCTCCTGGGCATATACCCAGAAGATGTTCCAACTGGTAAAAAGGACACATGTTCCACTATGTTCATAGCAGCCTTATTTACAATAGCCAGAAGTTGGAAAGAATCCAGATTCCTTAACAGAGGAATGGATACAGAAAATGTGGTACATTTACACAATGGAGTACTATTCTGCTATTAAAAACAAAATGAATTTATGAAATTCTTGGGCAAATGGGTGTATCTGGAGGATATAATCCTTAGTGAGGTAACCCAATCACAAAAGAAGTCATTGGATATGCGCTCACTGATAAATGGATATTAGCCCAGAAACTTAGGATACCCAAGATACAATTTGCAAAACACAAGAAAATCAAGAAGGAAGACCAGCACATGGATACTTCATTCCTCCTGTGAATAGGAAACAAAATACCCATGAAAGGAGTTACAGAGACAAAGTTTAGAGCTAAGACGAAAGGATGGACCATACAGAGACTACCCCACCAGAGGATCCATCCCATAATCAGTCACTAAACTCAGACACTATTGCATAGGACAGCTAGTGCCTACTTAAGGGACCCTGATATAGCTGTCTCGTACAGAAGTGGATGCTCATAATCATCTATAAGATGGAACACAGGGCCCACAATGGAGAAGCTAGAGATAGAACCCCAGGATCTGAAGGAGTCTGCAACCCTAGAAGAGGAACAACAATATGAACTAACCAGAACCCCCAGAACAGGTGTCTCTAGCTCTACATGTAGCAGAAGATGGCCTATTCGGACATCATTGGGAGGAGAGGCCCCTTGGTATTGTTATCTTTATATACTCCAATACAGGGGAACGCCAGGGCCAAGAAGTGGGAGTGGGTGGGCAGGGGAACAGGGCGAGGGGAGGGGGGAACTTTCCGGATAACATTTGAAATGTAAATTAAGAAAATATTTAATAAAAAAAATTAAAAATATTCAGTTGACAGCACATGTTGGTGAGGATGTAAAGAAAGAGCGACACACCTCCATTTCTGTTTCAACCATTCTAGAAATCAATCTGGCATTTTCCCAGAAAATTGGAAATAGTTCTACCTGAAGACCCAGCAATATTACTCTTGGATAAATATACCCAAAAGGTGTTCCACTATGCCATAGGTGTGCATGTTCCACATGTTCTTAGTGGCCTTATTTGTGATAAACAGAAACTAGAAACAACCCAGCTGTTCCACAATGGAAGAATGGATACAGTTAATGTGGTTCATTTACATAATAGAATACTATTCAGCTTTTAAAAACATGGACATCTTACGGAGGGTCAGAAATTTGAACAGAGGTGTATGGCAATGGGATTTATGGATCTGGGAGTAGCCAACAGAAAGTCTCAAACACCATGAAAGCCAGAGGCTCCCAGGATCCAATGAGGATGACATTAGCTGAAATATCTTACAAAGGGGAGAGAAAACCTGTAGAGACCATATCCAGAGGTAAGGCATGCCCCTGATTGAGTGATGGGGCCATCCACCATTCACAAAATTTTGACCCAGAATTGCTCCTGTCTAAAGGAAATATAGGCACAAAGTGTGGAGCAGAGATTGACGGAAAGGCCATCCAGAGACTGCCCCACCTGGAGATCCATCCCAAATACAGCCACCAAACCCAGACACTATTGATGCCAAGAAGTTCTTGCTAACAGGAACCTGATATGGATGTCTTTTGATAGGCTCTGCCAGAGACTTACTGATACAGATACAATGCTTGCAGCCAACCATCGGACAGTGCACAGGGATCCCAAATTTAGCAGGAAGCAGTCAAAGAGCAGAAAGACTCTTTTTTGTTTGTTTGTTTGTTTTACCATCACCTCTTTCTAATTCTTCATTTTTAATTAAACTTAAATGCAGGAATCTTAGCATTTCCTCTAGGCCCTGCCCAATAGTTGCCTAGCAACAGCTGCCTTCCAGGTATTAGCCAGGTGTCAGGCATATAAGCAGAACTTTTTATTGTCATCTCTCCATCTACTACTCTGTCTCTTTCTTTCCCACATGTTCCTGATGGCTTCTTCCCCACTTTCTCTCTTCTTGCTCTGTTTTTGTAGTTTTTTTTTTAATTTTCCCCTCCCCAGAAACCTCCTATTCTATTCCCCCTCACCCTGCTTCTATGAGGATGTTCTCCCACCCACCCACTCCTACCTCCATGCCCTGGCATTCACCTACACCAGGGAATCAAGCCTTCACAGGACCAAGGACCTCTCCTCCCATTGATGCCTGGCAAAGCCATCTTCTTCTCTCACTATTTGTTCTTCTCTGCCCCCTTTTCCACCTCTACTGCATCTCCAGGTCCAAATAAACCTTCTCTTATACTAAGCCTGGCATTCGGCTGATTTTTCAAACTGAATACCTTTGCATAGGCCCGCCAAGGTGTGCGGCTTCGTGGCTGTTGTTTTGTTAAACACAAGGAGTAGAATATAACAAGTGTTATTGAAGAACAATATAAAAGATAAATGCATCTTACCCTCTACTTAATTCCCAGCATCCATTTCTCAATATTTAAGACTAATGAGATATTTTATTATCTCAAAACATAACAGTATATGAAATACAATTACATATATATATATATACACAAACCTATAATTAAGTATTGTTACAAACATTCACACACAGACATACACACTGAGAGAGAGACCTTTGGTTAACACATAAAACAGTTTTGTAGAGTTATTTACTGAATTGCACAATAATTGAAGCAAATAGGCCTGATTTTTATGTGAATATCTTAACTAAGTTTTGTAAACAAATCATCCCCAAATACCTCAAAGTTACCTTTTGCTAAATAAAGAATGGTTTTATCTAGCTTTTCAACATCCAAAATGAAATGTTACCTCAAAACCAGTGTCCTATTTGACTTTTTTTTTTTTTTTTTACTGAGACATTGGTTTTATTTTCTGGAAAAGAAATCACATAATCTAGCACATATACATGCTAGTGTTATAGTACACATTCCTCTGATTTGAATCTTCCCGCCAGAAAAAAGAGGGAGTTCATTAAAATTGTATAGGTAAGTAAAACATCCGATGCACAGAAAAGTGGAAAACTGTAATATTCTTATAACCTCTTTCTTATATTTAATAGAAGAAACAAACAACTTCAAGGCTGGAAGAGAGTTCTGCTAGACTAGATGTAGAGAATGGGTTTTGCATAGGATGTAGAGCTGCCTTCAAGTTGTGCAGAAAGCTTGTGCAAAGTGTTGAAGTTTTTGGGACACATTACCTGTATTAAGGGGGCGTTGTTTAGGTCTTCTTCTGAATATTGCCTGTTCCCATAAGTAACCCCCAACCTTTGTTCCTCTAAGTAACTCCAATAAAAACTCACTGGCTCACCAAACTGCACTTTGGTGTAAACATTACATTGGACAGCCATTGATTATCCTTCTTGGTATGTGATATCTGTGTGTTTTGTCTGCTCAGGAAAAGTCTCTCAAAACATCATCTCTTATCCTTGAATCAAGTTCTGTTTTTTTATATTCACCCACATTTTCACATATGCCATTAATTTTTATATCTTTATACTATATACACAAAAGGTACCTAACTTATGGTGATTTTTTTATATCCTCATAAATTTATCTTGCCCTCCACCATGGTGCAGTAAAAACTATATTGCAATATTTAAATTTTATTGCCCCCAGGTTGCATATGAACTGATACTCTATTATCATCCTGGGCAAGAGAGGCAAGATGCAGATCCCATTCAGTTTCATCCTCATCAATAAGTATCTCGTATTCTTCTGCTCTGTGTTGTTTAGCTGTGAGACAGGGAAGACATTAATATTGAATGCATTTTCTATTGACAACTTTTGTTTGCAGTTATGAGGATTTGATAGTTTCAACACCATCTTAAACAGAACATCTGTGTGACTGTCCTCATATAAATGTCCCAATCATTTCCTTATACATTTTAATATTAATAAGCCTTGAGGGCTTCCTTAGCCTATTTGGGTAGGTGTCGATAACAAGGTACACTGGGTAACTGATAAACAACCGAACTATGTTGTTCTTCTTCTAGAAACTGAAAAATTGAAGACTCAACAGATTTAGTGTTTGATGAAAACTATTCTTTAAAACACTATGCTTTGTCATTATAACCTCACATGTCAGAGGCATTAAACTTCATGACTTTATGCATATGAGAAAGTTTGATGCTTCAATTTCTTGAGAGGATTCAAAAAAAACCCTTAATATAGTAAAATACAATCATTCCTTCTAAGTCTCTTCCTATGAATTCCACCAAGCTGAGGTTTGTTTCAGTAACAGTGCTATAAGGACATATTCAGATAACTGCAGGATTCATTGTGTTACTTAATTATCTTTTATAAAACTGTGCCTACTCTGTTCTGATCTGGTCTTCCACTGAATATAAATATTAAATTTTGATTCATGGGCTGTACATGTCTAGCTGGGAATGATGACAGAAAGTTAAAAAATCACAATAATGTATACTTTATTATATATTGGCGTGAATTCACTCCATATCAATTTTAGTAGTTATTATTCTCAAAGAATACATATATTTTATATTTTCTCAATTCAATTTATTTTCAATATATTAAATAGTCCCAATAATAATGAAAAAGATGACATAATTGAAAGAGAGCAAGGAGAGAATATGGGAGATTTTAAAAGGAGGAAATGGAAGGAGAGATTAAGTAATTATATTATAATCTCAAAAAATATAATTAACAATATACCAAAATTTAAAGAATAGCTATAAAGGTTATCTAATTCACACTATCCCGCAAGATTAGCTTCAGAAGTCATTTTCTCAGTATTTTTCAACATTCTCATTTTCACCTATATTCACTAGGTGTTCAGGTATAAGTTATTAGTGTTTTAATGTTAGCATGTTAGTTAGGTAATTATACCATTAGTCTTTAAATCATACTTTGGGTTGTTAATAAAATCTACATATAATTGATATGTAAAAATGTGCTGAAAAATATAAATAACTTCTATGAAATATTTTTTATCTCTACTTTTTAAAATTTGTGAATATGGAACTAAGAGACATTGAATGCAAAATACTCACCATTGCTATTGTTGAAAGTTAACAGATCCACCAGGATTAAGATTCCAAACATTCTAATTTCATTATAAAATTATTTTACTCAAGAATCTGATAAAGTTTTAATATACTTTACATTAGATGACACAAATATATTTTTTCTATGAGTTTTGTGATGAACTAAGCTTTTAATTTAGCTTGATGGTATTTCTCAATTTAATGCTTTTATTGTTGTAAGGTGGGAAGCAAGTCTGATTCTTTAATAGATTGATAGCCAGTTTGAACCAATACTATTTATCTTTTTTAAATGTTTAAACTATATTTGTCATAAACTAGTCCAGCATAATGTAATAATCTTGTACTGGATTTAATCCATTGACCTATTTTGTCTATTACTATACCACTGATAAACTCTGTTAATTAATATACCTATTTAGAAAAAGGGTATGATGCAAAGACAAAGCATTTGGCTAGTAGGGACGGAAGGAGTACTTTTCTTTATTTGAAGACATTGCAATCCAAATGCAGTACAGTTTTTTCCAACTTAAATAATTAAAAATATTTGAAGATTATATGCAGAGTTCTAGAAGTTAAAAAACATGAATATTAAGTATTTAGCTGTGAGTCTTAGGAGCTACAACAACCAATTATAAAGGATATGCTTTCTTGACTACTCTCTATGGGTTAAATAACTATTCAAATTGATTTTGAAGGTAATTGTGTAGGAAGGAACTCATGTTTACTTCTATAAACCTTGCTGCAAGACCACTACTAGGTGAGTTATAAACCATAGTGAGGAAGCTTTTAGCATTAGTTTGCTAAATGACAATGCTGTTACATTGCCCTCTGAATACCATGTTCAATAAATAAAATTAAAGCAACTAAAACCTGAAATGTACCCGAAGCTAAGCTAAAAATTAAATAACAGATATTTTGCATAGGTAGCATCAAACATGATCTAAAAGCTACATACCTCGTTTTTATAAATAATATTTTATGGAAATACCACTCATCCACATATGAATAATTTGAGTGACCTTGTGATATAATAGCATAGTTGAGTAATGCTTCAGGCCTCTCATCAATTATGATTCTTGTTCTACTAGAAAATCTCTTTCAAGTTATTGTAAAGTGTGTTAAGTTGACAATTGAAGTAAACAACCATGAATTTACGTTACATAGTTTTGAGGCTCCACTCTATTTCCTGGAAAATATGTAAACTCAAATTTGGTGAAGAATAATCAGCATGGATGTATCTTATGGAGAAATTGTAGGAGTTGAAAGACACACACATAGACCACAATTTGCAAATGAACATAAATAGATATTTGTAAAGATGCACAAAAGATGTGTGTGGTACCCTAGAAACAAATAGGCACACTTCAAAATAGAGTGCCCTTATACTGGCAAAGTATAACTTTTTTTTTTTTTTGATTGGTTGGTGCCTCTGCTGAAGCCATTAAGCATGTTATCCCTTGAATAACACCCTAGAGTGATCCCCACAGATGTTATCTTCCTCAGATACTTTTCTGTGTCTCCCACATGGGGTTATAAATCTATAACCCTTGATACTAAATAGTCTCAGACAAGTAATAAAGTAACATTAACTTACATTCATAATTCTTGGAAAGTCTCTTTAGTTGAGTAATACAGATCATTATTACTAATTATGTTTCTTCTGACTTCTGCGTATCTTCTTTGAGATCTTTACTCTTCTGAGTGATATTTTTCTCTACAATTCAGACTAAAATCTAAGTGCTTATTTCTGAAACACTGATATGCAAGGGAGATGTTCTGGAACAATGACTCTATCTCAGTTTAAAACTCTTTCATCAACAGTTTTGGTTTAATAGATTGAAAAATATGTGAACTGGAAAAAAAGAGAAATAAAAAAAGAACCAAGGAAAGAGATTCAGGGTTAATGGTGGTCAGTAAATTAAAGCTTGTCTTGTGATAAGTATATGAGATGCAGTCACCAAAGTCATCCAAACGGAATGTAGTTTTAGACATGTGATCGGCTCATAAGTAATGATAGCTGCAATATGCAGCACTATGTAATCAAAAAAGAAAAAGAAGTTTAGTTTTTATGTTTTGCTTGTTGAATCTTAACTTATTTTTCAAAAGAGCACAACACTTAAAAAGCCTTCAAGTTATAAGAACCACCTCTATCTCCATAGTTGAAAGTCAAGTTTCTCTTAATCTTATTTTTCCAAAGATTTTTTAAAGTACTTTATCAAGTGTTAAACCACATAACAGAAGATAGGCATATAAAGAAAATTATTGGCCCCTGCCTTAAAAATTTCCAGTTTCCATCAGTGCTTGAAAACTTAAGCTTAATTAAATAAATGCCCCAATAAATAGTATATCTTTATCTTTTACATCTAAATTTACAACTGAAATCATTAGGATTATTTCATTGCTCACAATTTGAAGAGATACCCATTGTATCTTAAATCAAAATGATGCCTATATACATAAATAAATGGAACAACTTATATTTCACTAGTTGCTATAATTAGTCTGCAGCCATGTCATTGAATATAAGATCAAAAGTACGTCCTGTCTTGTACTTAAATGCTGTATGCTCTCCCTAAACATGGAAGGAACGCAAACAAGATAATAGCCATTAGAATTCATATAATGTGTCACTCTTTGAATTTCTTTCTGCCTTGACTTTTTTTCATCTGTTCATGGTGTAAATAGCATACTTTCTGTATCTGTGTGTCTTAGGGTATTCCATGGAGCATTTTGTAGTCTCCAATATTTCTGGGACTTTCCACCATCACTCCCCACTCTCAGATTGCCTCAGCTGAAACACTTAGGGCACAAAATATGTTTTGTTTGTTTGTTTGTTTGTTTACTGTTCTTAGCATTGCCATTGGTACAAAAATTTTGTCTAGAAAGAATTAGATAACATTGGCTATAGATTTTTAAATGTTTATTTTGTATTTAGAGATTATAATATAATTACATTATTACCATTCCCTTTTCTCTCTGTGAAGTCTACTATATACCTTTCCTTGTTCTCCTTAAAATTCATGGTCTCTTATGTCATTAGTTGCGTGTGCCTGTGTGTGTGTGTGTGTGTGTGTGTGTGTGTGTTTTCCTAAATACTTAAGTACAAGTTCAATTTATATAGTATTATCATATGGATATTTTCAAGTGTGTATATTTGTTACTTTATAATCAATAGGTGTGCTCTTTTGTGGAGAATTCTATTTCTCTCATTGTCTATATTCTTTACTTGACTATAGTTCTTTGTGTAAAATTGAGACCTGGTCAGGCTTACACTGCCTAAATTCACATGTTCGTATTTGTTGTACTTACTCAGCTTGTGTTTAATCAGACATATTGGTAAGATTTTCTTTCTGTGGATTCTGATATTCTTAGGAAACACAGTCTCACAACAATCTTCCTGTTTCTCTCATACTTAAAATCTCTCTGACTTCTTCTGCAATGATCTCTTAGTCTTCACTGTAGAGGATTGTATTATAAATATATACCTGAACTGAGCTCCATAACACTTCAACTTAATTTGTAGTTTTCTTCAAAAGCTTCTTCTGTTGAAAAGATACATTTTTTTGACATGTAAGGACTGTATTTCTTGTGCTATAATGTAAAATATTTACATTGTAGTAAGGGATTATGGTGGCTTAGTAAAGTCAAAATTGTTGGTTCTTCTCCAATATCCATAACTTCTCTTACTCTGGTTCGTTGACATGGTTTCTCTCTTGTTAAGGTGTTTTTAAGTTGGTGAGAAAGCTGTTAGTTACTGCCAAAATATGTGCACTACTACTGCACCCACAGGATCATGCAGTGCTTCTCATCAATGATAGATATGACAGGTGGGCAGTACTGTTGGTGTTTTCTCTCCTTTGTAAGCTTGCATTGTACCTCGGTGCCATGAAAGCTAGCCTTCAGGGGTGGGCATTCAGATCAGTTTCAGCTCAGGGGCCTGTATAATCTTTGTCTAAAGTGAATGGGGTTTTCAGCAAAACAAACTTACCTTCTACTGTTGGTCAATGAACAACATTAGCAATAATCTTGCTACTTACTTTTGTAAGTACAATATAATGCTAGTTCTTTGTGTTTTGAATTACTTCCACATACCCCAAAACTGTTGCCCTGCCATAATTTATAAAGTCAACTCAAATTTTCAGATTATATAATCTTTAAACTCATTCCACTATAAAGTTAGATAGATTGGAGTAAGTATATGAAAGTTTATATAACTAAGGCTTACTTTAAACATCATATAATAACAAATCAAAATTTAATAGCCAACTTTGGCATTTGCTATGAGAACAAGTATAGGGGTTATTCTGTTAATGAACACTAACTGAATTTTTTAATTCCTTTTCAAAATAATTTTATAAAACACATACATGATCAAGTCAATTTAAAATATATATATATTTAAGTTCTAGGAGATTTAGAGAAAAAATTTAATGTAGAAAAAATATTGAGAACAGATAGAATAACATCAAAATCTTGACATAGGCTACACTGTGTCAACATTTGAAATGTAAGTCTGTGTGTGTGTGTGTGTCTGTGTGTCTGTGTGTTTGTGTTCCTGTGCCTCTGTGTGTGTGTCTGTGTGTGAATGTATTGTCCATGTGTGTGTGTGTGTGTGCCTATCTATGTCTAAGTGTGAGTATCTGTATCCATGTGTGTGTGTGTTTGTGTATTTGTCTATTTCTGTATGTGTTGGATGGTGAATGTGCAAGTGTATAGTGATTAGATGATGATAGTGGTGTTCTTTTTCAATCAATCAATCAATCAATCAATCAATCAATCAATCAACTTTATTTTCTGAGACAAGATCTTTCACAAAACTTGGAATTCACAAATTTGGCGAGTCTTACTTCTCCCAAACTCCAAGGATCCTCTCACTTCATCTTCTATACATCTGTGCTCATCAGAGACAAGGGGCATTGGATCTCCTGGAGGCAGAGTTACAGATAAGTATGACAATCTCAACATGGGCACATGGAAGTGAAGTTAAGGCCTCATCTAAAACAGTAGGCATTCTCAACCTTTAAATCATGTCTTCATCTTCTACCTTATACTTTATTGATTGTTACTTATAATTCAACATGTGAATATGTGGTTGGAAACAAATAAAAATGACATACTTTTTTTGAGATGTAACTCATGCTGTCCTTTAATTTGCTCTATAGTTGCGGATGGGTTTGAACTTACACTTAACCTTCTGAACTCTAGCTTAAAGCCAGTTGCCATTATCAGGTTGTTGTTGGGTTTTTTTGTTTGTTTGTTTGTTTTTTCTTCAGAACTATGGATAGATTCTAGAGCTTTATAAAAGGTGCACAAGTACTCTACTAGCATAGTAATATCGGCAGGTTCGGTGGGGAATCTTTGGTAGCTCTAGTAGTATTCTATACCACCAGTTCAAATGATAGGTTCATGACCACTCCCTGAATTCACAAATTTAAAAAAAACATAAATATTATTTCTATGCATTCTTAATACTTAATGTGAAAATGCATTACTCAGTAATTTAATCTGGTAAGCAAATGACATAGACAATAGGACAAATCAGGAATATACAGATTGTGATAAAATATACTAAACCCACATCCAATAGAGGGCTAATATCTAAAACATATAAAGAACTCAAGAAGTCACTTATCAAGTGCAGAATTCTCTCAGACCTTCAAATAAGACCTAATACTAATACTCTTCAAATATGCCATAAAATAGAAACAGAAGGAACACTACCCAATTTGTTTCATTAAGCCAAAGTTACAGTGATACCAAATCCACACAAAAACCCACCCGAGAAACAGAACTTAAGACCAATTTCCCTTATGAATATCAATGCAGAAGTACTCAATAAAATTCTCATAAACCGAGTCCAAGAACACATTAAAAACTATCATTCATCATGATGAAGTAGGCTTAATCCCAGGAATGCAAGGATGACTAAATATATAGAAATCCTTCTACATTATCCTCTATATATACAAACACAAATGGAAAACAAAAAAACAAAAAAAAAAAAAAAAAAACACATGATCATATGGAGATGTTGAGAAAGCACTTGATAAATTTGACACTTCTTTATGGTAAAACTCTTGGAAAATTCAAGTATCCGAGGCCCAGACCTAAACATAGTAAAGGAAATATACAGCAAACCAGTAGCTAACATCAAACTAAATGTCAAGAACCTGGAAGGAATGTCACTAAAATCTGATACTAGATATGGATGCCCACTGTCTCCCTATCTATTAAATATAGTACTCCAAGTCCTAGCTAGAGCAATTAGACAAGGAAAGAAGATCAAAGGGATGCAAATTGGAAATGAAGAAGTCAAAATATCAGTATTTGCAAATGATATCATAGTATACTTAAGTGACCCCAAAGAATTCCACCAGAGAACTCCTACAGCTAATAAACAACTTCGGCAAAGTGACTGGATATAAACTTAACTGAAACAAATCAGTAGACTCCCTCTACTCAAAGAATAAACAGGCTTAGAAAGAAATTAAGGAAAATATACACTTCACAATAGACACAAACAATATAAAATATCTTGGTGTGACTCTAACCAAACAAGTGAAAGATCTGTATTACAAGAACTTCAAGTCTCTGAAGTAATAAATCAAAGATTTCAGAAGATGAAAAGATCTCCCAGGCTTGTGGATTAGCAAGATTAATATAGTAAAAATAGCCATATAGCCACAAGCAATCTACAGATTCAGTCAAATCCCCATAAAAATTCCAACTCAATTCATCACAGAGATAGAAAGAGCAATTTTCAAATTCATTTGAAATAACAGAAAACCCAGGATAGTGAAAACTATTCTCAACAATAAAAGAATATCTGGGGGAAATCACTATCCCTGACCTCAAGCTGTACTATAGAGCAATAGTGATAAAAATTATATGATGTTGGTATAGTTATAGACAGGTAGATCAATAGAATAGAATTAAAGACCCAGAAATGAACCCACACATGTATGGTCACTTGATCTTTGACAAAGGGGCTGAAATCATCCAGTGAAAAAAAAGATATTATTTTCAATAAATAGTGCTGGTTCAACTGGTAATCAGCATGGAGAAGAATGTAAATTGATGCATTCTTACTGCCCTGTACAAAACTCAAGTCCAAGTGGATCAAGAACCTCCACATAAAACCAGATATACTCAATATAATAGAAGAGAAAGTGAGGAAAATCTTTGAACACATGGCACAAGGAAAATGTTCTTGAACAAAACACCATTGGCTTATTCTCTAAGACCAAGAATTAACAAATAGGACTTCATAAAATCACAAAGCTTCTCTAAAGTCAAGGACACTGTCAATAGGACAAAACAGCAACCAACAGATTGGGAAAAGATTCTTTTTTTACCAACCCTACATCTGCTAGAGGGCTAATATCTAATATATACAAAGAACGCTAGGAGTTCCCAAGAAGGAGCTAGAGAAAGTACCCAAGGAGCTGAAGGGGTCTCCCACCCTATAGGTCCAAGAACAATATTTACTAACTAGTACCCCCAGAGCTCATGTCTCTAGCTGCATATATAGCGAAGATGGCCTAGTTGGCCATCATTGGGAAGAGAGGCCCCTTAGTCATGCAAACTTTATATGCCCCAGTACAGGGGAACGCCAGGGCTAATATGTGGGAGTGGGTGTGTAGGGGAGCAGGGCGGGGGATGGGGGAGGGTTTAGGGAACTTCGGGATAACATTTGAAATGTAAATGAAGAAGATATCTAATAAAAATAGAAAAAAACAAAAAAGAAGAACTGCCAGGACACAAATGGAGAAGAACACGAGGAAAAGGAGGTCCAGCGACACCTCCAAAGTGGGATCTGGTTCAAGGGGAGGCCCCAAGGCCTGACACTCTAACTGATGCTATGGTGTACTCAAAAAAAGGGGGCTATGACAACTGGCCTCTGAAAGACAAAACAAACAGCTGAAAGAGTCAGATGCAGATATTTATACACAATGAATGGACAGAAGCTGTTTACCTCTGTGGTTGAATTAGGAAAAGGATGAAAATAGCTGAAAATGTGGGTGACCCTAAAGAAAGACCAGCAGTCTCAACTAACCTGGACCCCTGAGATATCTCAGAAACTAAATCACCAATCAGGCAGCATACACCAGCTTGTATGAGGCCCCCAACACCTATACAGCAGGGGACTGCCAGGTCTGGACTCAAGGAGAACAGATGCACCTAAACCTCAAGAGAATTGAGACCTTAGGGAGAGACCAGGTCTTGTAGGGTAGGAGTTGGGGGAGGGGGCATGCTTTTGTAGACAAGGGAGTGTGTATTTGATGTGGAACAGTCAGAGGGTGGACCAAGAATGGGATAAAGTCTGGACTGTAAACAATGATTAAAGAATAAAATTTAATGTTCTGTCCTCCTGCTGGATGTGGGCTCTATATGTTCCCTCTCCTACTGTTAGACATTTCATTTAAGATCCCTGCCTTTGAGTCCTAGGAGTCTCTTAACTCCCTGGTCTCTGGTCTATTCTGGTGGGTCCCCCCAACTTCCTATTTCCAAAGGTTGGCAGTTTCTATTCTTTCTCTTGGCTCTCAGGACTTCAATTCTTTTCCCTCACCCATTACCAGATAAGGTTTCTCTTTCTCAACCCTCACTTCTCCCCCCTGTCCACTTTCCCTCCCAGGCTCCTCCCTCCCTCCCCACTTGTGATTGCTTTCTTCTCTCTTCAAAATGGGACTGAAGTGTCCTCACTTGGGCACTTCAGCTTGTTGAAGATTGAGTTCAGGCCCAAAGATATTCTAGCTCAAGGGGCGTTTCCAAGGCCTGACAGTATTACTGAGGATATGTTGTGCTCACAAAAAGAGGCCTATCACAACTACCCTTTGAAAGACCCAACAAGCAGCTGAAAGGGTCAGATAAAGATGTTTGCATCCAACCAGTGGTCAGAGCAACTGACCTCTGTTGTTGAATTATGGAAGACTGAACAAATCAGATGAGAAGGGCAATCCTGTAGGATAACCAACAGTCTCAATTAACCTGGATCCTTGAGATATCTGAAACACTGGACCACCAAACATATAGCATACACCAGCTGATATGAGGCCCCCAACACACATAGAGTAGAGGACTTCGGGGTCTGTGTTAATTCAGAGATCATGCACCTAACCCTCAAGAGACAGGAGGCCCCAGGAAATTTAGAGGTCAGGTAGGGTGGGAGATGGGGATAGCTAAATGGATACAGGTGTTGGGGAGGAGGTATGGGATGTGGAACATTATGAGGGTGTATCAGGAGGGAGAATAAAATATGGAGTGTAGGTTTGGTGGTTGATTATGGGATGGATCCCTAGGTGAGGCAGTCTCTGGATGGTCATTTATTCAGTCTCTGCTCCAAACTTTGTCTCTGTAACTCCTTCCATCGGTATTTTGTTCCCCCTTCTAAGAAGGATGGAAATATCTACACTTGGATCTTCCTTCTTCTTGAGTTTTGTGTATTTTGCAAACTGTATTTTGGATATTCTGAGCTTTGGGGCTAATATCCACTTATCAGGGAGTGCATATCATGTGTGTTCTTTTATGATTGGGTTATGTCACTTAGGATGGTATCCTCCAGATCCATATGGTGGGTTGGGGAGGAGAGGTGGGGGGAAGAATAGGAGATTTTCAGAGGGGAAACTAGTAAAGGGGAAAACATTTGAAATGTAAATAAAGAAAATATCTAATAAAACAAACAAAAAATGAACAAACCATGCAATTATCTTATAAAATATGGAATATAAAAATTAAAAAAATAAAAAAGAATTAAAAAAGAATAAATTAAAAAAAAGAGAGAGAGAGAGAGTCTGTCATCATCATGGAGGGAAGCATGGCAAGACAACTTTCAGATACACAGAGTGCTGGCAGAGCCAAGGGTACATCTCGATCCCAAGGCAGCCAAAGGTGACTGGATTCCAATAGAAGAAGTTTGATCATATATGAAACTTGAAAGCCCTCCTCCACAGTGGCACACTTACTCCAACAAGGCTACATAACTCCTCATATGATTCCAGCATTGAAACCCATGAATCTATGGGGCTATACCTATACAAACCACCACAGAGGCTATTTGGTAACATTCTTCCTTCGAGTTGTATGCAAGACATTGTTATTTTCCTTGTGGCTTACTAGTTTTTGAAGATCACAGAATTATGAAGAAATTAGCCAGGAATCAGCTATTTATATTGGACATGCATGTTGTGATTAAAGATTTAAGTACGCCATCAAGGATGAGCAAGACAAAAACAAATAAATAAAAGGAAGCACAGGACAGAGAAGATGAGGTTTGGTGATCTGCACTCAGGCATAAAGGTAGAAGCAAGGGGAAAGCATGATTTCAAAATTGTATCTTCAGAGTCATTTTTCTTCAACATTCCTTCACATTGTGATTTTATTACTCACTGGACTGAGACAAAGATCTTCAGTAGCTAGGTTCATGCAAACTGAACAATTCTAGCAACTTCCATGAAAAGTCACTGCACCCTAAATGAAATACTGTTACATACAGCATCAAATAGAATAATAATTTTGATTTATAGCGAAAAACTTTCTCACTCAAGAATACTTAGGATTTCTATATAGTTGAAAATGGCATTAAAGCCTCAGAGGTGAATATCCCTCATTCTTCCAATAGTTTAAAACAATTTTATACCCTAATATATTTAAACAACTAACATGAGAATGTTCAATTGCAAATTGTTTTTTTACTCAACAGGTAATAATATAAAACACATCAGCTATACCAGAAAGATATATATTTGTATACATAAATTAATATTAATTAGTTTGAATTAATTTCATGTAATTTTTCTTAGGAACTTAAAATGAATGGTAACTGGAAAACTAAATTTATTTAAAGTTTAGTTAAAATACCTGAACAATAAAATTTGATTATTTTATTTTAATATATATACATTACACTATTAATAATTTTTCTGTATTTGATTATATTTGATATTTAAAGTAGAAAATATTACCATTATTAAATGTAAATTGTAGGTTTCAAGATAATAATAAATCATACAATTATACAATAATACCACCTAATAGTATGCATAAAAATAACAGATAGAATTTCCTTGAGGTATTTGAAATGTAGTGAGACACACACACACACACACACACACACACACTCACACACAAACATACACTCCTACACATACACAAACTATGAGTTATCTAAGTTTCTTATTTTAAAATTTTTATGTCTGTGGAATGTACAGGAAGACATCACAGATAATTATTCCTTCCCTTAATTCTTTGTTCATCTGTGAAGAAGAAAGGTACCTTTAAAATAAAAATCTAAAAGTTCACAGATATTTAAGGAAGAAATATTTGTACTATTGGTAGTAAATTATTGTCTTATATAAATTATTCATTCTTCTCTGTGTAATCATCATTAGCAGGATAAGAAGGAAAAATATAAGTCATAGCATGTGGTTGCTATGGTAACATGTTTTTATTTTCTGTACTGTTAGATGTTATTTTTCACTGTCTGCTTTGTTTTAATAGAATAAAATCTAATAAAGGCATTACTCCACAATTATACTAGTCCCAATTTATTTATAATAGGAATAATTTTGTGAAAAATTCTTATACTTATAATGGAAAAATCTTCATAGTTAGTTACTTCGTGATATTATATGAGGATATAATATTGCTAACCAAGATGGTGGCTTCCTGGATCATGTTGGAATTAATAATGCTGTTTATTTTTCTTTAAGTTTGCCTTTTGTCATAGATAATTTGTTAAGTAAATTAAATATTAAAGTTTATATGAGTTTACAATTACCAAATGAAGTATCATCAAGGATTAAATGATTCAGAAATATTTCTAAGGAAAAAAATCACATACTCATGCAAGTAGTTGCCATGGAAATAGATGAAATTACTGTGAAAGTTTTCTTAAAATATATTCTAAAAACATGTAAAATTTTTGAGCATTGAAATAAAAATAAACAAACAAAAAGAAAACAAAAACAGTATATATGGTATAATTTTCATTTTGTACAGTTTATTTTCAAAGATCTGTTTATTAGGACTTTTTTGTGTGGTGATACAGGTACGTAAGGAATCCTTAAGAATGAGAAAAGAAGGAATTTATAACATTTGAAGGGATTATTTAAGTTCTGACTTAACAGCCATGTAGTAACCACTAGGCTTTTGGTGACTTGACTCTGTCATTAACTACATTTCTGACTTTCCCTTTGAACTCTGATCACTCACTTCACCATATACTCTCACCATAATGCAACATAGGACAGAAAAGTTTTCTTTCTTTTTTTTTTTTTTTTTTTTTTTTTTTTTTTTTTTTTTTTTTTTTTTTTTTTTTTTTTTTTTTTTTTTTTGGTTTTTTGAGACAGGGTTTCTCTGTACAGCCCTGGGTGTCCTGGAACTCACTTTGTAGACCAGGCTGGCCTCGAACTCAGAAATCCGCCTGCCTCTGCCTCCTGAGTGCTGGGATTAAAGGCGTGCGCCACCACGCCCGGCTCAGAAAATATTTCAAAGACCCAAGCAAACACACATTCCACAGAAGTAGTTTATCCACAGAAGTATTCATCATATTGAAAGAAAACTAACAGTGTTTTGAGTTATTCAAATTGTCATGTTTTTAATTGAGTTTGAGGTACCTTGACAGTAGATCTACTTACTGAGGAGTAGAAAAAACACACAAAACACTAAAGACACTCAGAATTTCATGGAAGATTTAATAAATAAGTTGGATGTCAGAATGAAATATTAGGCATTCTTACTTCAATGTGTCTACACTTTTATTTAACAGATTATGTGCAAGGAAATTACCATAATTGAAACAGAAATTAGTCATTAAAATGTACTCAAAATTATATAAGATATATAGAAAAAAACATGGCTTGAGAAATAAGAAGAAAGAGGAGGGGGAGAAAAGAACAGTAATAATCTAAAATTAAATTTCAAAAACACTTTAAATAGGAAAGATGCATAGGAACAAATTAATGTTCTAATAAATTTACCTATTCTATCTATAACTCAATAGTATATATTAAATTTACAAAATATTTAAGTTGACTTACTATAGCAGAAGACAAAAGATATCTTTGGGTTATAAACCTAAGAGTTAAAAAATAATCTGTGCATCACTCATCAAGAATAGTATCAGGTCGTACATAATAGACTCACAAAGCAGGGTTCAACCAACCTAGGTCCCTATAACACTATCATCCATGATAGATAGCTTTCATAGCGTTGGAAGGAGATATCTATGCTACCAAAGGTGAAAAAGTAACTATTATTCTCAGACAGATGTGACCACAGAAAGCTATAATCACACCTGCTCTTCAAAGAAATGTAAACAGTTGTAATAGTAGCAAAAAATGTTATGGGAGTAACCAGTTACTTTTTTTATTGGAGCTGAGAGATTCTTCATGGGATGTAAATAATTTCTTCTACTTCTTACTAGCAAAACCTAAGGCCAGATATGTTATACACACTGTAGGAAAATATAATACTGTGAGTGGCTGTTAATCATAGTATAATAGTGTCTCATACTGACTTATTGCTATATCCATAGAATATGCATCTCTTTTTTTCATTTTATTAGATATTTTCTTAATTTACATTTCAAATGCTATCCCGAAAGTGTCCTCTAACCCCCCCCCCCTGCCCCCCGCACTTCCCTACCCACCCACTCCGACATCTTGGCCCTGGTGTTCCCCTCTTTGCAATACCAAAGGGCCTCTCTTCCCAATGATGGCCAATTAGGCCATCTTCTGCTACATATGCAGCTAGAGACACAAGTTCTGGGGGTTCTGGTTAGTTAATATTGTTGTTCAACATATAGGGTTTCAGACCCCTTCAGCACCTGTGGTACTTTCTCTAGCTTCTCCATTTGGAACCCTGTGTTCCATCCTATAGATGACTGTGAGCATCCACTTCAGTATCTGCCAGGCACTGGCATAGCCTCACAAAAAACATCCTTTGTGAGGTAACCCAATCACAAAGAAGTCATTAGATATGCACTCACTGATAAGTGGATATTAGCCCAGAAACTTAGAATACCCTAGATACAATTAGCAAAACACAAGAAAATCAAGAAGAAGGAAGACCAGTGTGTGGATACTTCATTCCTCCTTACAATAGGGAACAAAATACCCATGAAAGGAGTTACAGAGACAAAGTATGGAGCTAAGAAAAAAAGATGGACTATCCAGAGACTACTCCACCCGGGGATCCATCCCATAATCAGTCACCAAACTCAGACACTATTGCATAGGACAGCAAGAGTTTGATGAAGGAATATGTATCTCTTAATATTCATCTACTGAAAGATGTGTTTTTATGTAAGTAATAGCATTGAGAACTTCAACTTCTCAATATTCGCAAAATAAAAGACTGTGGAGTGTTCACTTCTAAATGGTCCATTCTTATCATAATCTTTTTAGTAAGGCTTAGTGGACATTACTATAGATGGAGTACAAAGAATACAAGAATCAAAGGAAGAATAACTTCAAGAAAATACTTTTTTGAAAGATGGGCCAGTTAACATTTGAACTTGAGTCTCTTATTACAAATTTTGCAAGACATGTGCAAACTTAAGTCACACACACACACACACACACACACACACACACACACACACAATCAAAGCAAATAAAGCGTTGGCAGTGAATAAAAACATGAAATAAAGTGTCAAATAAATTGAGTGAGGGTTATAAGTAATGCAGCTTATCATATCATAATGCATGCATAGTAGGATTGAGAATGGGAAAATGGTTGGTAAAAAGTATAACATTAGGTAACATTGCTTGATTTTTTCGAAGGATTTATTGGATTATGTTCTGTAGAAACAAAGATGAATAATTTTCTCAAGTAGAACTGGATATGCAAAAGAACCTTGTGTAGCAAAAAGCACAGGCCATTTTTAAGCACACAAGAAAGTAGGAAGAACAGAAGAGGAATGAGAATGAATTATAGGAAGACTGATTTGAAAAGAAGGCAAGAGTGGGTGGGTGAGTGGTGGAGAGGCAGGGGAAGAAGGGATGAGATAGGATTTTCTAGAAGGGAGACCTTGAAAGGGGATAATATTTTAAATGTAAATAAAGAAAATATCCAATAAAAGAAAAAATAGAAAAAAATGAAAAGAAAAGTCCTCCTAAACCATCCTCTCAATTTACTATGCATGTTGTGCACATGTACAATGCAATGTATTGATCATAGCATGTTACCTGGTATATTTTAGGGAAATCAAAATGGAAATGTAGTAAAGCATTTTTAAAACTAAATGCTATGAAAAAGAAATGAGATATAATTTATTATATTAATGGTTGGGTTTCATATATATATATATATATATATGTGTGTGTGTGTGTGTGTGTGTGTGTGTGTGTGTGTGTGTGTGTGTGTGTGTAGGATCTATGTCTACTTTAAAGACAGAGATTATAAGATAGTTTGGTTCATAGAAATGAAAAATACAGAAAATCTGATATATTTGATCTCAGGAACTGTAAGTGTCAATTGTTATTTGGTTAGAGAAGAAGATAGAAGAAGTAGATTGTAATAGATAGATTGGTCACTTAAGTCTGGATGTGTGAAATATGAGATAACCACTAGTATTAATAGAAAATATACCAGAGAGATGGTTTACAAATTTGGCCTTTAAGGAATAATATGAACTTAAGATGTAAGTTTTGATTAGTTGGTGTTTTGACAGATTATAAAACTATGGTACTGTATAAAACTGTTGTGGAAATACATTTTCAATTAAATGAAAAAGAAAACTTATAAAGATTGAGATACATACATACATTCATAATCAACTTATTTGATTATGAATGAGCAAGTATCAGTGACAAAAGAAGTTAAATATGTGTAGTAGAATCACAATCTCTGAATTCCAGTAGTAAAATAATTATGTGAATGGAGTGATCCATATTTTAAATGCTACTGGCAGTTCAAGTAGAAAGAATGGAAAGAGATCAATGAGTTTAGTTCTATGAATATTATTGTAAACCTTCCAAATAGACAGATGAAAATAGAATTAGAAATATTCATATTAAATTATATCTACAAAAACATCAAAGATGATTTGGCAAGAAATTGGAGAAAGCAGAGAATTATTGGGGTTAATAATGATGATTATGTTAATTCAAGAGATTTGACAGGCTTGAAAGACATCATAACTGTTCACATGTGGATGACAAATATATCACAAACAATGCAGCAATTTCCTCAAGTAGGATATATCTGTTTGTATTATATATGACCCTAACAAATAGACAAAATGTAGAAAGCTAGCAGAAATAAAATAGTAAAATGAGATTAGTAAGTGAAGATCAATCACTGAAGTTCAGATATGAGTAGTTACATTGTCACATGTTGAAAATATAATTTATTCCCAAAGCCAAGAAAGTATTGTCTTCAGCTAGATATGCGTGAAATTGTTTTCTCAGTTTGCCATATCCTGAATATGGAGTCCTGTGACATAACTATTTTATTAAAATACTTGAAAATTATATTACTTTACAGAATGACATTATTATCCAAAATAATAAAGTAAGAAAATTTATAATGGAACCTATCATAGGTCACATACAGTGAGTATAAATTAAATAGAAAGGAAGTAAATTGGAGAAGATGAAGACAGAGACTATTTTGAAAAGATGAATATATTTTAAAGTAGTTTTCTCATGATAAAAATGAATTCTGACACAGAAATACTTTCACACCAATAGGAGACTGGGATTTTTCATTTGTTTTTGATTTGTTTTTTTTTGTTTTGTTTTGTTTTGTTTTTTGTTTTTGTTTTTGTTTTTGTTTTAAAGGATCATGAAACTCAAAAATGTCCTCCACGGAAGGTAGTATATTTATCAGAGTTTCTATGTCATGGTTAAAGTATTTAAGGAAATAGAACTTCCAAGTAAATATATTAATTTGAAAATAAAGCAAAGAAAGACATGAGCAAAAGAGAAAGTAATTGTTAGTAGGAAAGTAAAACAGCTACAGTGCATTTCCTTCTTATCATAGTGGGATATTGAATAAAATATCAAAGACACTAACAATTTTAACATTTGTGAATGTCCTTGGATAGCTTCAGGTGAAAGTAGCTAAATGAACAAAAGGGGTAATTTCCAGCCTTTTCAGAACACAACAGTTGTGAGAGCAGAGCAAATGTTCTAATCACAGTAAGATAGTTTCCTTATTCCAGGGCGGGTTTCTCAGAATTTATTTTCTCTTCCTGTATTTTCCTTACAGGTAACAGGACATATGGGCAAAATTTCCTATAAATATTTTTTAATGTAGAATAATTCAATTTTGTAATATAATTATTTCTTATCTTTTTTATTCGATATTTTCTTTATTTACATTTCAAATGCTAACCAAAAGTTCCCTATACCCTCCCCTTACCCTGCTCCCCTATGCACCCACTCCTACTTCTTGGCCCTTGTGTTCCCCTGTACTGGGGCATATAAAGTTTACAAGACCAAGGGGCCTCTCTTCCCAATGATGGCCGACTAGGCCATCTTCTGCTACATATGCAGCCAGAGACACGAGCTCTGGGGGGGTACTGGTTAGTTCATATTTTGTTTCACATATAGGGTTGCAGACCCCTTCAGCTCCTTCGGTACTTTCTCTAACTCCTCCATTGGAGGCCCTGGTTTCCATCCAATAGATAACTGTGAGCATCCACTTCTGTATTTGCCAGGCACTGGCATAGCCTCACAAGAGTCAGCTATATCAGGGTCCTTTCAGCAAAATCTTGCTGGCATATGCAATAGTATCTGGGTTTGGTGGAAGATTATGGGATGAATCCCCGGGTAGGGTAGTCTCTGGATGGTCCATCCTTTTGTCTTAGCTCCAAATTTTGTCTCTATAACTCCTTCAATGGGTATTTAGTTCCCTATTCCTAAGAAGGAATGAAGTATCCACACATTGGTCTTCCTTCTTCTTGATTTTCTGGTGTTTTGCAAATTGTATCTTGGGTATTCTAAGTTTCTGGGCTAATATCCACTTCTCAGTGAGTGCATATCAAGTGACTTCTTTTGTGATTGGGTTATCTCACTCAGGATGATATCCTCCAGATGCATCAATTTGCCCAAAAATTTCATAAATTCATTGTTTTTAATAGCTGGATAGTACTCCACTGTGTAAATGTACCACATTTTCTGTATCCATTCCTCTGTTGAGGAAAATCTCGGTTCTTTCCAGCTTCTGGCTATTATAAATAAGGCTGCTATGAACATAGTGGAGCATGTGTCCTTATTACGTATTCCTTTCTCTATTAAGTTGCTTTTGCCAAAATATTTTATTAAAGCAACAGGAATTAAATTTAAGACATAGGAAAAAGAAAACACCACTCCCCATTCTTTCATTTCTAAGACATTTTTAAAAACGAGACAAAAGTAAGTGAAAAAGGCAATCAAATTTTAATTATTGATTTTTGTTCTCTAAGAAGTCATTGAGGTACTTAAGGATCTCTAGCTGCATAAACTTGGTAAAATAGTAAAGTGCAAATTAAAGTTAGAAATTGCTAAGCTTTGGTACTAGAAAAGTTGTTTTGTGGATTGGGAATGGATTCTCAGAGTAGTGGCTAAGCTGAAAACTTTTTTTAGAATATTCAGGATGGTAGTCAAAGGATAAAGCAAGGATAAAAATTAGGATCTGCTTAGTTGAAAATTTTTCTAAAATACAATGCATGTAAAATAGCAGTTCTCAACCTGTGTGTCATGATAAATTTGGGAGTTCTGTGACCCTTTCAAATGGGTTCCATATCAGATATCCTGCACATGAGATATTTGCAGTGCAATTAATAACAGTAGCAAAATTACAGCTATGAAATAGTAACAAACTACTTTTATCGTTGAGAGTCACTCTAACAGGAGGAACTGTATTAAAGTGTCACAGCATTAGGAATATTAATACCACAACAGTAGAGCAAGTGACATACAGGTACACACTGGATCAAGGTATCAAGTTCTAATGGTCAATGGAGCAATCGAAAGGCACTGATGCTGAGAATTAGAAAATTATTTTGGTTGTGTTGCCCTTTAATCTTTCCTGTGGTTCCAATGTTAAAGCAGCAGAAAATTTGCCTTTCTCTCTCTCTCTCTCTCTCTCTCTCTCTCTCTCTCTCTCTCTCTCTCTCTGTCTCTCTCTCCATATTCCCGTTTCTCTTACACACACTAACAAGTGCAGACACACACACACACACACACACACACACACACACACACACACACACACGCACTCTATCTTTTTATACCAAAAGTGTCACTCGGTCTTTTATGCAATTTCTTCATGTGGACAGTTTTCTTATTGAGATTTTCCTGCCTTTTTGTTTTTATTAAACACTTTATTTGTTTACATCTGAAATGATATCCCATTTCCTGGTTACCCATCCATAACTCTCCCAACTCATGTCTGCCCTCTACTCCCTCCTTTTTGCGTCTATGAGGGTGCTTCTCCAACCACCCACCCTCTCCTGCCCCATTGCTCCAGCATCCCCCAATGCTGGGGCATCAAACCACCACAGGACCCAGGGCCTCCCTTCCCATTGATGTCAGACAAGGCAATCCTCTGCTACATTTGTATCTAGAACCATGAACCCATCCCTGTACACTCCTCCACTGATGGTCTAGTCCCTAGAAGGACTGGGTGCTCCAGCCAGCTGACATTACTCTTCCTATGGGGTTGCAATCCCCCTCTAATACTCCAGTTCTTCCAACAGTTCCTCACCAGGGTCTCCGAGGTCAGTCTGATGGTTGGCTCCAAGTATCCACATCTGCATTGGTCAGTTGCTGGCCAAATATCCCAAGGAACAGCCATACAAGACTCCTGTCAGCAAGAACCCTAGGCAACAGCAACCATGTCTGGGTTTGATGTCTGCAGACAGAATGGATTCCCAGGTGGGGTGGTCCCTGGTGGCTATTCCTTCATTCCCTTTAGACAGGGACATTTCTGTGGAAAAAAAAAAAAAAAACCTTTGACAAGGGAGCCATCTTTATCTAATGGAGGTGGTCTCTGCAAGTTCTATCTTCTCTTCTCTTCTCTTCTCTTCTCTTCTCTTCTCTTCTCTTCTCTTCTCTTCTCTTCTCTTCTCTTCTCTTCTCTTCTCTTCTCTACACACTTCAACTAAAGTCATCCCTTTTGGTTCTTGAAAGCCTCTTGCTTCCCTGATGTCTGTTACCCTCATTTGGTTATCTGTACCTTCTCATCCCTCACTGCTACATGTTTTTATTCTACTTTCTGATCCTGTGTACCTCTCTCCTGATCCCTCCAGTACCTGATTCTCTCTCTAGTTATTTCCTTCCCCTTCTCTCTCCCTCCCATTGTGCCCCCCCCATCCACTTCCCTCGATCATCCTGTTCCCTCCTAAATGCAGGACTGAAGCACCTACACCCTGGTCTTCCTCCGAACCTTCATGTGGTGTGTGGGGTTGTTTTGTGGGCATTGTGAGCTTTTGGGCTAATATCCACGTATAGGTGAGTATATACCATGTGTGTTCTTTTTTGTCTGGATTACCACACTCAGGATGATATTCTCTAGTTACATCCATTTGCCTAAGAATTTTATGAAGTCATTACTTTTAATAGTGTGTGTAAATGTGTCTATTTTGTAAATTTGGATATTTTCTGTATCCATTCTTCTGTTGAGTGACATCTGGGTTGTTTCCATCTTCTGGCTATTATGAAGAAGGCTGCTATAAACATAATGGAGCATGTGTCCTTGTTATATGATGGAGCATCTTGTGGGCATATGCCCTGGAGTGTTATAGCTAGGTCTTCAGGTAGAACTATTTCCAATTTTCTCAGGAACCACCAGATAAATTTCCAAAGTGGTTTTAACAGCTTGCAATCCCACAAGCAATGGAGGAGTGTTACTCTTTCTCTACATCCTTGCCAGCATCTGCTGTCATCTGTGTTTGTGATTTTAGCCATTCTGATCCTTGTGATAAAGAATCTCAGGGTCCCTCTGATTTGCATTTTTCTGATGACTAAGGATGCTGAGCATTTCCTGAAGTGCTTTTCAGTCATTTGAGAATTTTCTGTTTAGCTCTGTTATCCATTTTTTAAAAGGGTTATTTCTTTCTCTGGAATGTAACTTCTTGATTTCTTTGTATATTTTGTATATTAGCCTTCCAGCAGATGCAGGATTGGTAACAAACTTTTCCCAATCCGTGGGTTGCCATTTTGTTCTGTTGACAGTGTCTTTTGCTTTACAGAGTGTTTTAATTTTCTGAGGTCTCATTTGTTAATTGTTGAACCTAGAACCTAAGCCTTTGGTGTTCTGTTCAGGAAATTTTCCCCTGTGCACATGTGCTTGAGGCAATTCTCTAATTTCTCTATATGTTTTATTTTACAACTATGAATAAGTTTGGGATGTCCTGTTTTGTTTCCTGAGAATGAAATAACAAATATTCAGTTTAAAGTATAGATTTACTAAATCAGAACATCTAAGTATAAAACAAACCCTGATAGTATGTTCTTGATAGAAAGCGTGGTAAAGTTTGAAATTTGATCTGATATCAGATCTGACCTCTTTTTTTATAAACAAGAAGACTTTTTATTGTTTTTGGCAGTTTTTCTTTGTTTTCAGTAAATTAAATATGTAGCATGACATGGCAAAAGAATTCATATTTTAAATGAATGTTTTCTTCAACTTGTTTTCTGTAACTAATTAATAATATTAAGAGATCTTTATTTGCATTCCTTCTGGTATAACAATAGGCTGCAATGATGTACATCTTGAAGTATGAAGTATACAGGATTTACTTTCCTGTTATATGCAATTGGTGGCAGATGATAAACATAAAAGCACCTGCGATATAAATAAAAAATGTGTCCTCATTTTTTTTTCAAAATCACAAGTATTGGAATTTTGTACTGACATAACTAAACTTTCACTCACTATCCACCACTACAAAAGTTATTCCACATTAACAATATGATATTTTGTGAAACTCAGAAAAGATAAATTCAACAACAATATTCAAGTCTAAAACTGAGCATATTTCAATGTTTTTGTCTTTGTTTGCCACAATTATTCTTAATTAGCCTTTGTCTCATGTTGTCTAATGGTCGTGCTTTGCAGTCAGGTCGGAAAAGGGAATTAGAATTAATAGTTCCAGAATATCCTGGTAATGTAGACATACCTCGGTGAATGTGGACATTTCCCTCTTTCACAATAGAAATCCCAATCCCACTTTATTTGCCATTCAATTAAAATAACTATTAAATGCATATTCCAGCTGACTGAATCCATCATGGGGTCTTATATGTGTAGATGTCAAATAGAAAAAGGAATCCATGGATATTGAACAAAAGTGACATTTTGCAAAGCCTTTTGAGAGATTCTAGGTTCATTCTCTAACAAATTTTCATTGTCATTCAATTAATAAACTATGTTGAAAATTGCTTTGTGTTGTATAATTGTTTTGGGATACCATTTTGGTTTTGCTTAAACAATTATCCTGACAGCATACTTCTAGTTACTTAGCAGTCAGGTCCATAGTAATGAGCTTGGCCCAGATATTAACTTTGTTATATTTGTTAACATGGCTTACTTATGTGTACCTCCAGGGCAAGAAGAGTTATTTCACAAGCAGTAACATTTCTTCAATCTAACTGGGTAATCACTAATTAATATAATACAAAATGAAACACATTTTTTTTATTTTGGGTTATTCCATTTATAATGACTTAACCACATTTATGTAAATGCTTATCTTAAATATAGGATTGAAGAAGCTACAGAAGATCTGCCAATGTAGAAGAAAGGCAAGAAATGAAGTTTTTTTTTTTCACTATTTGTAATTCTTCTTTTAAGGAGTCACTACTGTAAACTAGGTTATTTGAATGTTTTTTCCCATCCAAATCAATATTTTAAGTATAACAATGATATTATATCACCACTTCTAACTATAATCTTCTTATATATTTGTTTTGCAACAGAAATCATGCTTTGTTGTTAATCCATAGACTCATAGAATGTATTTTCAATGTTTTATAGTATTTTATAGTATGTTTTATACTGAATTATAGCATAAATCTTCAAATCTTTCAATGTATTCAAATTTCTGTGATAAATATGTCTTCCAAAAAACCCAAACACATCATTTCCAATAACGATGTTAGACTAAACTTTCAGATGTTACTTTGCTGAAACCAACAGATGTAAAAAGCTTTCTTCCATTGTTCAAGATTTAGTAGTTAGGTATTGCATGTCTGCACCTCCACCTGGCAGGTCAGTTGTCTGGCCCCTCCCCAACCCCACAGCCTATCTTTTCTCATGGAGTTCTCCCCTAGCCAGTGACAAAGGTAAGCCCACTGACCCAAAAAACCAAAACCAGCTGGGAAATGCTGAAAGCACAGCAGACTTGGGATATATTCCTTTCTGCCAGCACCCTATCACCCATCTAATCTGCACTTCCACCTGAACTCTTGGCAAATTCGCAGCACTGTCCCTTCTGGCCCCAGTCTGTCTGTCTGTCTTCCAGGAGGTCTGCTTTAACCAAGGAAAAAGAAAGGCTGATCTAAATAGGGACACAGGAGGCTTACTCTAACCAGAGAGAACACTACCTGCCTCCCAGGCTGAATACTCAAACCCATGGCACACAGTTCTACCTGCCTACAAAGGAGTCTTCTCCAATCTGAATCACCAAGGCCAGTTAACATCAGAAATAACCTCATGGCAAAAGGTAAGTAAAAAAACATAAGCAACAGAAGGCTTTGTAATTTAGCATCTTCAGAACCCAGTTCTTCTACCACAGCAAGTCCTGGATACTGTAAAACACAGGAAGAGCAAGATACTGACTGAAAATCCCATCTCATGAAGGTGATAGAGTCCTCCTTTAAGGAGGATATAAATAACTCCTTAAAAAAATCAGGAAAATGTAATCAAACAGATGTAGAAATTGAATAAAATGTGCCAATATGTAAAAATGGAAATAGTATTAATAAGAAAATCACAAATGGAGGCAAACTTAGAGATGGGAAACCTTGGAAAGAGACCAGGAACTACAGATTCAAACATTACCAATAGAACACAAGAGAAAGAGAAGAGAATCTACAGCATAGGAGATATCAAAGAAGATATTGATATATCAGTCAAAGAAACTGAATGTATAAAAAGTTCCTAACTCAAACATCCAGTAAATTTAGTGTGCAGTGACAAGATAAAACCTATGAATAATAGGAATAGAAGAGCTTGAAGATTCCCAGATTAAAGGACCAAAAAAATCATATTCAACAAAGAATAGAAGAAACTTCCCTTAACTTAAAGAAAGACATGGCCACATACACATACAAGAAGCCTACAAAACACTGAATAGATTTGAATAGAAAAGAAAATTCTTCTATCACATAATGATGAAAACACTAAGTGCACAGAAAAAAGAAAGAATATTAAAAGCTGCATGTGAAAAAGGTAAATGTAACATAAAAACAGACCTATCAGCATTATACCAGTCTTCTTGGCAGAGAGTCTAAAAGCAGAAGACCATGGGCATATGTCATGCAGACCATAATAGACCATGGATGCCAGCCCAGGCTATTATATCCAGAAAAACCCTCAATTATTATAGATGAAGAAACCAAGATATTCCATGACAAATCCAAATGTAAACAATCTCTTTATACTAATCTAAACCTTGAAAGGATTCAAGAAGGAAAACTCCTACACAAGAAGAATAAATGTACCCAATAAAATATAAGAAATTAGTCATTTCACAACAAACACAAAAGAAGAGAATCACACACACATAATACCACCTCCAACAACAACAATAAAAAACTGGAAATAATCATATTTTTTTAGAATATCTCAACATCAATGGACTCTCTATTCACCAATTACTGAACTGGATATGTAAACAGGATCCATTATTCTTCTGCATACAAGAAACACACCTTGGCAACAATGACAGATACTACCTCAGAGTAAAGACCTGGAAAAAAAAAATTCCAAACAAATGGTCTCAAATAGCATGCTGTAGTTGCCATTCTAATATCAAGTAAAATTAACTTTGAACCAAAATTAATCAAAAGAGATGGGGAAGGATACTTCATACTCATCAAAGAAATACTCCACCAAGAGGAAGTCTAAATTCTGAACATTTATGCCCCAAATGAAAGGCCTACCATATTTGTAAAAGAAACTTGACTGAAGCTGAAAAACACATTGAACCTCATGTAGTAATAGTGGGAAACTTCAACACCCAACTCTCACAAATTGGCAAGTCATTGAAATAAAGACTAAACAGAGACACAATGAAATTAACAAAAGTTATGAACAAGATGGATTTGGAAATATCTAAAGAACATTTGACCTCCGAAACAAGATAATATACATTCTGCTCAACACCTCATGAAACCTTCTTAACACTTGTCAATATAATTAGACACAAAGCAAGCCTCCATAGATTAAAAAAAAAAAAAAAACTATTGAAATACTCCCTTGGAATCTAGGAGAACACCATGGACTTCAACAACAACAAAAACAAGAGAAATCCCACATAGTCATGGAAAATAAACAACTTTGTACTCCATGATAATTTGGTGAGGAAAAACATAAAGAAAGATATATAAGACTTTGTAGAATTCAATGAAAATGAAGGCATATCATACCCAAACTTATGGCACACAATGAAGCAATGTTAAAAAGGAAAATTCATACCACTCAGTGCCTTCATGAAGAAATTGGAGAGATCCCATACTTTCAACTTAATGCTACACCTGAAAGCTCTAGAACAAAAAGATGCAAACATACTCAAGATGAATAGACTGTAGGTAATAGTCAAATTTGGGGCTGAAATCAAATAATTTGAAGCAAAGAGCAGAATACAAAGAATCAACAAAACCATGATCTGGTTCTTTGAAAAAAATCAACAAGATAGATTTACCCTTAGCCAAACTAAATGTCACAGAGACAGTATCCAAATTAACAAAATCAGAAATAAGGGAGACACAGAAACAGAAACTGAGAAAATTTAAATAACTCATCAGATCTTACTGTAAAAGTCCACACTAGACAAAACTGGAAAATCAAGATCACCCATACTCATGGATCTGTAGAATTAACATAGTAAAAATTACCATCATACCAAAAGCAATCTACAGATTCAATGCAAAACCCATCAAAATCCCTACATACTTTTTCTATATACCTTGAAAAAGCAAATCTCAGCATTATATAGAAAAAAGATCATGACAGTCAACAACAATAAAAGAACTTCTGAGGGAAGGAGCATCCCAGACCTAAAGCTGTACTACAGAGCAATAGCGATAAAAATCATATTTATTGGGACAGAGACAGACAGGTCAATCAATGGAATAGAACGGAAGACCTAGAAGTAAACCTATACACCTAAGGAAACTTGATCTTGACACAAAAGCCAAAACCATCCAGTGGAGAAAAGAAAGCATCTTCAACAAATAGTGCTGTCCTAACTGGAGGTCTGCAAGTAGAATAATGCAAACAGATCCATATTTTCCCCTTGTTCAAAGCTCAAGTCCAAGTGGATAAAGGACCTCCAAATAAAGCCAGACACACTGAATCTAATACAAGAGAAAGTGGAAAATAGTCTTGAATGCATTGGCACAGGGGAAAATTTCTTGAACAGAATACCAGTGACTCATGCTCTAATATCAATAATTGGCGAATAGGACCTTATGAAACTGAAGAGCTTCTGTAAGGCTAGGAAACTGTCAATAGGGAAATAAAGGCTGCCTAAAAAATGGGGAAAGGTCTTCCTTAACCCTAATATAGAGTGCTAATATCCAAAATACTTAAAACTCAAGAATAAATGAATAAAACAAAACAAACAACACAAAAAGCCATGGCCAACAACAAAAATAACACAACTATATAAAGGCATACAGAGCTAAAAAGAGAATTCACAATAGAAGAAACTCAAATGGCCAAAAAGCACATAAAGAAATGTTCAATATCTTTAGTAATCAGGGAAATGCAATTCAAAACAACTCTGAGATTCTCCCTTACAACAATCAAAATGGCTAAGATAAAAAACTAAAGAGACAGCACATGCTGACAAGGATGTGGAGAAAGAGAAACACTCCTCCATTAGTTGTGGGATTGCAAACTGATATAAACACTTTGGAAATCAATCTGGCAATTCCTCAGAAAATTCAAACTAGTTCTACCTGTAGGTGCAGGTATACCACTCCAGGGCATATATCCAAAAGTTGCTTTACCATACAATGTCACATGCTCCACTATGTACATAACAGCCTATTTGTAATAGCCAGAATCTGGAAATATTCCAGTCGTCCCTTGAGAGAATAATAGATACAGAAAATATGGTTTAATTTCCCAATGGAATACTATTCAGCCATTATAAACAAGGACATCATGAATTTTGCAGGCAAATGAATGGAACTAGTAAATATCTTTAGTGAGGCAATCCGGAGCCAAAAGCACATGCATAGTATGTACTCACTGATAAGTAGACATAGCATACATATATATATATATATATAAAACCATATTTTTATGGTTGTTGGGTGGTATCATGAATCTATCTATCTATCTTTCTATCTATCTATCTATCTATCTATCTATCTATCTATCTATCTATCTCTCTCTCTCTCTCTCTCTCTCTCTCTCTCTATATATATATATATATATATATATATATATATATATCAACCATAAGAATTTAACAAGAAGAAAGGGCCAAGTGAGGATATTTCAATCCCACTTAGAAGAGGAAACAAAGTGTTCAAGAATGGTGAAGTGAAGGAGGGAGCTGGGTGTATGAGGGAGGAGGAGATGGAATGAGGGCAGCATCAACATCAGGTATATGGGGAGACAGAAGAGAAGCCCAACGGACCGGGAGAATGAACAGAAATTTATTACTACTTGGGTTTGGGTGTGGGGAAGTCTCTAGAAAATTCTAGAGACCTGGAATGTAAGAGGCTCCTAGGATTCAATGGGGATGACATTATCTGAAATGCCCAACAGTGGTGATATGGACCTGAAGAGACCACTTCCAGTAGTTAGACAGGATCCCCAGTGGAAGGGCAGCAACCCATCTTAAAAACATTTGAACCAGAATTTTTATTGTCTAAAAGACATGCAGGAACAGAAACAGAGCAGAGACTGAAGGAAAGGCTGACCAGTTACCAGCCCAACTTGGGATCTATCCCATTGGGCCACCAAACCCTGACACTATTAGTGTGAGGCTTTGTTATGCTTGCATACAAGAGCCTACCATGGCTGTCCTCTGAGAGGCTTTACCAGCATCTCACTGAGACAGATGCAGATACTTAAGGTCAAACATTCGACTGGGGTCAGGGACCCCTAAGGAAGAGTTAGGGAAAGGATTGAAGGAGCTAAAGAAGATGATAAGTCCCTTGGAAGATTAAAGGTGTCAACTAACTGAGAGAGTTGGGAGCTCCCACAGACTAAGCCACAAACCAAAGATCATATATTGCCTGGTCTGAGGCACCTAGCAGGTATGTAGCAGAGGACTGCTTTGTCTGTCCTCAGTGGGAGAAGATGGGCCTAATCCTGTATTGAATTGATTCCCCAGGTAGAGGGATTGCTGACTGCTGTGGATAGCATACTATCAGAGGCAGACATGGCAGGGATAGGTTGAGGAACTGGACCAGCAGGAGTCAATATTTAGAACGTAAATACAGAAAATAATTAATTAAAATAAAAAAAAAGAAGAAAAAGATTTATTCAATGAAATAAATTTATTCAATGAAATCGACTCAAATAAGAAGAATTTGAGAAAATTGCTTACTCCAAAGCTTTATCAATTCAAATCATTCTGAGATATGCAATTGTTATTTTCCTAACTACTGAATAAATTCCATTGATATAAAAATAGTCTTCTCAGTATGTGTTGTGACCTAGAGGAACTAAGAAATATACAATTCTAACACAGGACTCCAGAGAAGTTAAGTCTTAGCAGTGACCATGAAGAAGATGGGCAGAGTCCTTGAATCATATTTTAACTTGAATTCATTGATTTATCTGTCTTTACTTGGAATCTCTTGGATATGAAAACAACCAGTATGTGGTAGTCTATCACAATAGTAGTTTTTTGAGGCTAAGATTATGAATATTCACTATTACCAACATCCCTGCTGCATGTTTTCAACTATGAAGAAGTTCTAGAGATGACCATGCAATGTATTTAGCTAGTACTCATCTATAAGACATGGTTATGAGATATACTATGAGACATAAAGCCTTTCAGGAGGAAGTTTCTGGGAAACAGAAAATAGCATTCCAATATTGTAATAACAGTGATTTTCATGTTTGAATCTATGGATAGCTATGAAACAGCCTTGAGACCATTTTTAGGATATAGTTTTGGAAAATGACTATTTTTTTCTTTATAGTATTTCTGGACTTGAAAAACATTTGGAAAGCAATTAAAATTTAATTGACTTGTAAAGGAAAATCAAGTGGAAATTAAAACTATTAGATATCCTACACAGACAGGGTAATAAATTCACAAACCTGTATCTTTCAAATACAGATATTGCAAATTAGTAGTCATCATATACAGATCTTTATAATAAAAGAACAGAACTATGAAAAGTTATTTGGTTAAACCAGTGGAATACATTATGTGTCTTGCAATTGGAGCAAAATAGAAATACAGACATAATTGTGGACACCTCAGAACCAAGGTGAAAGATTTTGTTAACAGAAAATATCTCCCAGTAAAATTAACATTGAATCCCTCCCAACTAAAAAAACAGTGATTATCTCTGCCTTTCATCAGAAGTAGCACTTCTAGTTAATGTCTTAAGCAATCTGTGTAAATCCAGTGATTTCTGGATCATAATTATCAGATTGTAAAAGTACCCAAGGCACCCCCAAAAACATCTTATTATGTTATTTATTAAAAATGAGAGAAAAGGGGTATTATTCTTAGCAATTCTGTAAGAATTAACTCAAAATCCAAAAAAGTATATGCACTAATACAAATACACATATATATGACTGTCTCTGACAGATCCAGACACTAGTTTTTTAGTTATGCATTATTCCTCATTTCTTTCTTTTTTTTATACTCCTGTCATTCTATTAAACTTTGTGTTAAGTATATGTTTGAAAATTTCTCTTAAGAAAGCACAACTCTACATCATAAAGTTATACACTCAAAATTTGCTCTGTGGTAAAGATGCAGTTTACCTGAGTTGTAGTCCTGCAGAGATTAAAGGAATACCTCTGGATGGTGCACACAGCATTATGCAGCCATCCCTCTATCCCTGATTCACCAGGCATACCATTGCATTCATCCAAAGAAGCCAGCATTTGGTGGTAGAGAGTTTCTTATTAAACTTGTTTGCACAATTAAGAAGCAGAGAAAACAGAGTAGGAAATCATATTTCTGTATTATCATGAAAAATTTAACAATGTTGGTCTTGAATTTTTACATAAAGTTCAAATGAAAGAGTTTTTTCAACTCTAGACAGGGCACCTTCTTAAAGTTACAAATTTTCTACACTTCTCTGACACTGTGGTTCGACGTCAGTTATCATTGTGTTCTTTTACCTATGGGATATCTTATTTTCTTCACATTAATTAAGATCCCAGGATAGTAACATCAGACAATTTATTAATGCATTTGAAGAAAAATAGTACTGTGTCCCACAAAACTTGAAAACAGAATTTTAAGATGAAAATCATTTAATATAATTGACATAGGATAACTGTCAATCATTAAATATTTAACTTACTTTACTTTTTGTAAGAGCAGAGGACCAAACCCAGGGCTTTGTGCTTGCTAGGCAAGCGCTCTGCCAATGAGCGAAATCCCCAAATCCCTAACTCACGCTTTAATTTCCTTTATTTGGTACATCAAAAATACAATTATATGTTCAGCAATGGGACTGTTGTCATAAAATGTAGTGTATGAATGGTATATGTCTTAAATGGAGAAAAAGAATTAAATATAGACATGTATGAAATCATGCAAAATAGATATTCTAATAATAAGAAGGCAAATATCTCATGTTTGAATGAGACAACAAAATGAACATAATGCAACCAATGTACTATGAAATGAGTTAAGACATGATAAAATCTACAATTCTGTCTTTAAAATATAAAATATGCCTTAAATTTGTTTTCTGTTTCTGGTATGCTATTCTGACATAGCAACATAAGAGAAAAAGAGAAGGAGAAAGAGGGAGAATGAGAGGGAGAGGGAGAGAGAAAGAAAGAGAGATATTGGGGAGAGAGAAAGAGAGAGATGAGGGAGAGAGAAAGAGAGAGAAATGTGGGGAGAGAGATTACGGTTCCAAGGAACACTCCACTGTAGCTTGGATATAACAGTGGCAGCAATTTGAGGCCACTAGTTATTAAGGTCACAGTTACAAGACAGTGATGATCTGATGAGCAAATGCTAGTACTCTGGCCTTGTGTGTTTATATCCCAAACAAGGGATTAGGCCCACCTACAATTAAATTATATTGTTTCACATCAACACATGCAATTAAGACATTTCCTCATAAAAATGCTCCAAAATTAAGCACATTTAAATATTCTAAACAATATCTATCTGTGCCATCCTAGCTGCCAAACTGACAATTAATAATAAGAATCATAGAATACATAAAAAAGCAGTTAGTAAAGGAAAAAGAAAAAAAAGGAAATAGAAAAAGAAAAGAGAAGCATTAGATCTTTCTGTGTAGTTGATCAGATTTATCCATATGCCTTTCACATCTGTCTGTCTTTCTGTCCATCTGTTGGTTTACCTGTCTGTCTATCTATAACATGTTATTCTGCACTTACTGGGTAGAATATAGACATATGAATCACCTCACTTAATGCCTTTCACATCTTTCTTAGTGTCATAATCATTCATATTCAGAAGAAAACAGTTAAGTTTCTGAAATTATATCTATTCGAGTTTACAACACATATGAAAAAATACAAATTCTGTGACTCTAAAATATAACTGAAATAATATTACATTAACTAAAAGAACAAATGCAGAATTGTTCATGAATTTATTATAATGCCCTTCAAAAATAATGATTGCTTTCTTTGAAAATGAGGGTCGAGTCATTGAACATTATTATTCCAAAATGCTCATAGAGCCTATCCTTTGGGACTATAATACTCCAGGGAGTTAGGTGCATTAAACGCACACACACACACACACACACACACACACACACACACACACACACACACATATTAGGGAAGATCTAGAATTTGGCTTTTACATATATAACCAATTTCATTTTTCCCTGGTTGCTTTAAGAAAACATCTCCATGATTCCCATCATAATGTTGTAAATGCAAAAACAAAGCACATATAATCTGCTGGGAATGTAAACAGGATACACCCTCTGTACAGTGATGAAAACTTGCTCTGGCTATTTTTCTATCAACTTGATATGGAGGATAAAACCCTGATGCTTTGAGTCTCTAAGACCCTGCAGTACTTCTGCTCGGTCACAAACACAATATTACATGTTCCTTAGTAAAGGGAAAAAAAGAAAAGAAAAGAAAACATCTCAAAATGTACTCATTGTTGAATAGGTTGTAAATACCACAATTTGAGAATTGGAAAGCTGAGAATGACTGGGCCTGTTTTAAGAACAACCAAAAAGTACACATGGAGTGATCCATGGCTGCAACCATATAAGTAGCAGAAGATGGCCTTCTTGGACATCAATGAGAGGAAAGGCCCTTTGTCCTGTGAGGTTTTGATGTTCCAGTGTAGGTGAATGCCAGGACTGGGAAGTGGAAGTGTTTGTGGCTGGGAGAGCACCCTCATAGAATCATGGGAAGAAGAGATAGTATTGGGCATTTTCAGAGGGGAAATCATGAAAAGTGATATCATTTAAAATGTAAGTAAAGAAAATATCTAACAAAAATAAAAAATAAAGAACAACACTGGTTGAAATGCAAGCTAATTGGACATATGAAGATCAAAATATCTATTATGTAATACCGTGGATAGCATTTCAAAATAGATAGGCAAAGTAGTTCACTTATGATTATTACAACATGGATTTAAAAAATATTCTCCAAGCACATAAAAACAACTGATGAGCTTCCAGCAGACTAAGGCTGTTTGCTACAAGAAGAATCTTGAAGAATGCAGCCAATGTGATTTTTCTAATGTCCCATTACAATGAGCTACAGTCAAAATACAGAAGTAAAATAGTGATTCAAATATGAAAGTCAGCTATATGTCTACATATCAACAATCAGACACCAATCACTCTTAGTGTTTACTTAATGATCAGAGGATTCCAAACATCAGAAAAAAGGAACGTTCATTTTATAAAAATCTTAAATCATCTAGAAGAAGATTCACTAGATAAGGGACCTGACTAGTTTATGCCTCAACTCTCATTTTGTGGCATTCTCCCACCCCATATACTGAGCCATAGTTTCATCCTTTATAAATTTATTACTTGCAGAAATTAAGACAACATATGCCTTCTCATTAAGGCAAAAGCTTGTGGTGACTTGTTTCAAAGGAATAAAAATTAATATGATTCACAGCAACTAGTAAGAGTTGAAAAAACTGAAATTTTTGTAGATCCAGCAGGACCATGTGGTACACAGATGTCTGTAGAGCCAGCTCTCAGAGAAGCATAGTAGGAACAACATTAACTTGAAAGATTTGAGGTAGCCATGAAGAGAGTAACAGCCCCAATAAGAGAATTGTTACAGAATGATCCAGACTGACAGATGACAACCACGAACTGCTTTAGCCATATACTCTGATATAGCTTTATTCTTGGGGTGCTAAGAGATCAATGATTTATTCAGATAATAAAAATTCACTCCTTAATATCAAAATGATAAGTATTTACTTTAGAAAATGTATATAATTTCAGTAAGAATAAAACAAGACCATGCAGTACAACTTTAGACCCAGAAGCTGAGAAAAAATATTAGCAGGATTTAAGTATGCATGTTTCTTTCAATGTAAAATATTTAGTGGTATCTTACTGTGGTCAGCAAATAACAACTACCTTTCAAATACTAGTAAATATAATTCTAAAACATCATTTAGTTGATTTAGTAAGGTATTTCTGAATTTTAAAATTTGTTTTAATTATAATAAACATATTTAGTAATATGTTAATTACTTGAAATAAAAGTATTAAAGCAGAGTTTAAAATTCAATGTGGTTCCAGATATTACAGAACACATATTTTAGAAAACCACAATGACACCATGAAATTTGACATTAGGTAACATTGATAATTATGCTTTAATATATAAAAAAGAGATAAAAGAATTCGCCACATTCATTTGCTTACAGACTGATATAAATAACTGATGTTAGAGAGAAAACAGCACATACCATCATAATGAGAAGATATTTAACAAAAATTCTAATTTTATAGCTAAAGTTATATTCTGTGATATTGCTCATGAATTTCTTT
>LR750967.1:165825-185825 GCA_902729485.2 Mus minutoides | reverse complement strand
TATCTTTTATATTTCAATCTCTTTTTTCCCAGATGACTCACTATGAGAACCGAACTGTTGTCCGTGTTAACCCTACACTCCAAATTTTCCAACCTCCACAGGGCACGATTTGACATTTGTCTTACTTTTCACAAGGTACCCTTTTTCAAAATGTAAAACATCCATAGAAATACAAATTTTTGAAACTCTTTATATGATTTGCTACCTAATATTATAACCTTAGTGTTTATTGTCTCTGTGTCACTAAAAGATGATTTCTACGATCATTACAAGTATATCTTAGATATGAATTCTATTATTTATACAAATAATATATCTATAACTTATACAAATAATTTATTATTATATTAGGTTATGACAACACTGTTTTCTATAATATTTTTGTGTTTGTTATCTGATTGTGGGTATGTATGAAGATATGTATATTTGAGTACAGTACCTCTGGAGGCAAGAACAGGCATTGCACCCATCTGGAATGGGAGTAACCAGTGAAGTGGTTGTAAGCTGCCTAACTGGTTAAATGGAGATGAGCTCAGTTACCCTGTAAGATCTGAATGTGTTCTTAAAAGTAGAGCCATCTCTTCAGCTCCAAAGATTGTTTAAAAATTTTGCATGTATTTAATACTGTAAATGACTTCAATATTTTTCTCTTTGCTGTAGTTTATTTTTCTACATACTTTTTTAAAACACTATTATTTAATTAGCAAGTGACTTTGAAAATGGAACATGAGTGTTAACAAGACACCCTGCTATTGTTTTCTAGTTTAAATCTAATTTTGCTAAATATATTTTTGACTTAATAGACTATATCATTTTATTGGGTGGGATGTTTCTAGGGAGCTGGTCCAGATTATCTGGGTGTCTTTGTGAAAATATTTCTAAAAGAGATTGACTTTGTAGGCTGAATAAATGATAGTCTCATCTATACAGTCCTTTCAGAAACTCAATTGAACCAAATACCAATAAAGGGTGTGTTTGCTTGCTCTTTGGTTCAGAATATGTAAGGCTGCCTCTGGTTCTCAGTTCCTTAGATTGGACTGGGGTAAATTCATTAGATTTCCTAGAAACCATCAATGATCCTGAGTCTCTGACTAAGCCAGCAAATCAGGAGACTTTGGAGATACCACCATCACAATACTCAGGGTTTTAGGAACAAGTCTTCTCTGTGAATATATGTGCATCAATATATTACATTTTCAGTTCCTTTGGTCACATTAATGTTTTGTCATGGTTTCATAGATTTTATTTTTTCCAATTTGGCATCTAACACCCATGCAAATTTCCTCAAATTCCTTTTTGCTCTAATGGTTATATGTTTGCATACTTTGAGTCTTCAATTTCATCTATATTTTATCAAGATCTGTTTTGATATTATTTCATGCAATGCAAAAATATCTCAAATGCTAGAATGCAGAATATTTTTTATTTTTAGCAAGAAACATAAACCATCATCACATATATGCACATAAACATGTGTGATTGTGCCCACATACATGAACACACACATATACACACATACACACACAGAGGGGGAAGATGGAGGGAGGGAAAGAGTTGTTTAATTTATCTTTATTTTAATGCTTTTCCTTTCTAGAGTGTTTTTTTATACATTCAGAATTTTATATGTATTTTTGAAGTGATTTCCTGAATTTGTTACTTCAATTCATTTTCCTTCTATTGTCTACTAGCCTCTTCTTGAATATTTATAATGTTTTTTCAGTTTCTTCAGAGAAAATTTATGCTATCATTTTTGAAATATGAAAAATTGTACTATATGATTTTTCACTGTTTTGACTTATCTTCTTTTCTTATTAAAAACCTTCCATTTCAGCATCTTTTATTTATGGAACTAGCAGATGTTTTTATGTTTCTAATACTTCTGAAAGGGGCCAAATGCCTATTGAGAAATAATACAAATGAAAATATGGAGTGAGAAATTGTAACTTGAATTGTTGTAAACACCCTCTCATTCAATATGTTGTTTTTTTCACTCCAAGGAAGAAAGGATATTTTCTTTTCTTATCATTTTCTAATTCCTGTCTAGGAGGTCAAGGCTTACCTATTTTGATGTCATAACTATAGCTCCTCCTTGCTGTCTTTGCTTTCACTAATAGTGTCCTTCCTGTTAGGACACTGTATCCTAGAAAACACAATCACCTTGTGAGAATGCTTTGACTCTCATCCCACCTCTTGCTTGACATTCTGTGGTATTGAATGGTGTCTCCACAGGGACATTCCCCCTTTCAGAGTGGCTGCTCTACTGCCCTAGATCACCTGCTCCAAATCAAAGCATGGCTAAATATGCTTTTCAGAGTGGTGACACTTACTTTACTGAAAATCTGTATGCTCTACGACATCAGAGGGGCAGTGGATAAGTTCTCAGCAGGCTATCCTGTCACAGACATTACAATCTTGTCAGGCTGACTTTAAGGTTACTGGCTTAGGGCTACAGCAGTGCCGTTGCTCTGTCAATTTCTCTTGGAGTTTTGCTCATTTATTATTTATTGTGACATTCAAATAAATCAGTGGAGTATAAAGTCCTCATGGGATCATTAACTAGAAATTATTCTAAACATATTCAAATTAAAATGTCATCCAAATATGTCTACATCTATAGAAAAATATATTTACTTCAATTTAACTAAAAATATACATGTTAGAGAGCCACCCACCTTCAGTAACTGGAGTTAAATACCTATGTTCTGCACTGGAAGGTGAAGCATGACTCTTCTAAGAAAAAGACAGTAAGTTGGCAACAACAGCCACTATGAAAAGAACAGAAACATTTATATGATAGCACCATCAAGTTCAATAATTTCCTTATTGAAGGTTACTCAGGGTGATTTTAACAATCTTATGATTAGTAAACTCTTTGAATAGATACAGAAATCTTCTACAAGAATGTATGATCTATAAGTACTCTCTGGCATACTTGATATCACCTCTATATCACAACAACATAATAAATATGCAATGCAAAAGTAGCATCACCGTGTTATTTAGAAAATAATAGCAAGAGAAACTATGTTGTTTTTCTCATGTTTTTGGCAAGAAAAACTATTCTTTCATTTATTTTGATTGAAATTAACGTATTAGTTTAGTTGATAAAAAGTTTCACACGTAGCACACAGATTTATGTAAACAACATTGTAATCAGGTTAAAAATGTTTTCCTAGTGTCATTCTGAAGTTCTAACTCCTCTTTCTAACCATTGAGCTTACTGGTACATTATTTTGTTCTGATAAGTTTATCTTTCATGACTTCCATTAAAATGCCATGGTGTGTTTATTTAAACTTCAAGATTAGGTTTTCTCATACATATTACTGTCAGTGAGATTTTGCCAAATTGTATTTATCACTAGTTTTTTTTTTTTTTAACCTTCATTGCTCAGTAGAATCCTTTTGTGCAAGTTCTCAGCATTGTCAACAGCAATTCTGCTGAGTAAACAACTTGAAAAATTTGTGCTTTTGGTTGCTAATTATTTTTAAGGATATGAAGATCTCTATGAATCTCATGTATGGTTTTGTATGAATGTATATTTTACATAGAGTATATTCCTTTGAACTGCTGGCTCATTGTTAATGGATCTTTAATTACAGCCATTAAACTAGAAAGAATTTTTTGGAGTTAAGGAGGGGGTAAAAGAAGAATGTAATATTGGCATTTCTTTTACCTTGCCCATTTTATTGAAGAACCAAGTTAATAGAAGACATTGGAGGGAATGAATGTATGCGCCTCTGACATTAGAAAATTTGGATGATTGTTCCTGTATTGTTATTTGTGGAACAAATGACTGTGCCAGAATACTTAGTAAGGTTGAATGGGTCTGAGACCCCGGTCACAGTTACCCGACTAAAATGGTAAGTGTCTTCCTGTTTCTTACTCCATTCCTGGCCTTGAACATGTAACCACATTTCCTTTGTAAGAAACATGACCTGTGGTCACATAGCCCAAAGCAGAGTTCTCAATGCTAATGATATGGTACCTAGAGGCCATAGGGGTTTAGACAACAAGCTTCCCTTAGCAGACATTCCTTCCTGCAATAGGTATTTAATATCTAGTTCACTCTAAGGAGGTGGAAAGCATCCATTTTTCTCAATGAACAGTCAATAAGTGGTATGGATACAAGTGAACTGTCTTTTCACCAAAACCTCATGGGGAGCATGAAGAAGTACATTGAGTACAGAGCCACAACCTCCTCTAGAAATCCTCTCTGCACTTCCAGACAACTGCCACCAACCTAAGGATAATCACTGACAAACTAAGCCTGAACTCCCATTTCACTGAGTTATGTCCTGGACTTCCCTGGTTTGATGCCTCTGAACTAGAACTGAGAGGTATTATGATTTTCCAAGCTTTTCCAGTTTGTAGACAGCCCATAGTATAATTGCTTGTCTTCATCATCATCTACAGAGCTTTCCCTTGGTAAAGCACTCAGCTTGTTTTGTATCCATATATCTTTCAATTGCCTCCTATCCATTCTATCTCTCTGGAGAAATCTGTCTTACTATAAACACAATATGACAATATTAAGGCGATTTTACTGCAAAATTGTATCATAGGAGAAAATTTAGTTTCATCTTTGGTCTTTCTGATCATCTCCAAGGTAGGCACCACTTGCCAGCTGGTAAAGAGAGATAATAAGGGACAAGAATCTCAACCATGGAGAGAAAAATATGTGGAATTAATTCCTCTATGTGTACTTCATTAATGTATCCTCAAAGCCCAGTGAAATCATCAGAGGCATGTACATTCAGCTGACACTTTTCAGTAGTGGTCTAGTCTCTTAAAAGATCTGAAACAGGACCTCTTCAACTGTTGGGAAAAATTGTATCTGAAATCCTAAGATTAGAAAGTGATAACCAGCAGTTTTAGGGATGGCAGGTGGCTACCATTGTGGCTATAGATTTTGGAATAATGTTAGCTGTCAAAAGACAACAAATAAAACCATAAATTCAGTTTTCATTTGCATAAGGTGATTTTATTCTCAATAAATAATAGATTAAATTTTTGCTCAGTTATCTTACATTCCTCTCAATTGCTTATCATATGAATAACTAAGACAATGGAAGAATGGCTTTTAGAGAAATAATATAATTTCAATAAATATTCAATCACTAATATAATTTAATTTTACACATTTATTAAAATTTAGAAGCTACACAATTATTTATTTTGTTTTTTATTTCTCAAAAGTTGAAAGACTTTATGAACAGCACATGAATAATCATTCAATGGTCCAGTATTTAAGAAGTGGCCACAGAACTATTGTATTCTAGAATGTTGATCACTGGGTATGACATTGATGGATTCATATATGTTAGAGAAGCATAGGAACAAAACAAGAGTGGCTTCTGCACCATAAATTGGAGGCTAGCAGGTTCTACTATGTTCACTCTATTTTCTTCGCACATTAAACTTTCCTCTGCAAAAGGAATGTAAATACACTGTTACTTTTGATTTTTATATTAGTACCTAAGCTTGGATAATGGGTCATCTCTACCGAGTAAAAACATATTAAAGCACTTGAAATGTAAATGAAGAAATTATCTAATAAAAGTTGAAAAAAAACATATTAAAGGCACAAGAAACAAGTAAATAATATCAAAATGACAAAGAAAGGGATAACCAATATACATTTTCCTGTATAGAAAGGCAAATATTTACATTCTCTGACAGATTGTATTTACTAATGAAAAGCTATAAATATATTTCTTATATTTTTCTTCAATATGTTTTATTCACTTTGCATCCAGATAATAATACCCTTAACTTTAAATGTTTATTAAATAGTTTTATCTTTACATATTTTTCTTCCTCTCTCTTTCTGACATACTGTCTTTGTCTCTCTCTGACCTTCTGTCGGCTCTTTATCTTTATGTCTGCTGTCTCTTTGAGTACATTTGTTTGTGTTTGTGCTCCTGCATGTGCCTATTTGTGTGTTTTCATGAATGTGTGCCAATGTCCCACAGATATCAGAGGTATTTAAATGCCATGGAACTGAAATTACAAGTGGTTGTCAACTATGGAACATGGGTGATTGGAACCTAACTTGAGTTTTATGTCAGAGAAACAAGTACTTTCAACATCTAAGGATTTTCTAGGACCTTGAAGGACTCTTTATATAAAAATATCACTCTGTACTGAGGAGGTTAGGTAAGATTAAGTAAGATACATAGATAGGTAGGTAAGTAGGTAGGTTGGGAAATCAGAGGTAGGTAATTGGACTGGTAAATAAATAGATACATAGATATGTGACAGGATAGATTATTTATTGATATAACTATAACCATATATGTTTAAACAAGTAAGTAGACACAGATATATTATTATTTCCAAAGGCTTGAAGTGATCATTTAGGTTTATGGCTTACTTTTTATTAAAATATCAATCATGTGTTATTCTCTTTTTTTATAGCTATGAGGACTCTTATCATGTTTTAAGTCAGCTTCCTAAGATCATTATACACTTTCTTATATGGGTACTTGAATTGATCATTGATGCAAATTATAAACCCAACCTATACTATTCTCTTCATATTAGAAAGTTCTTACAACAGCTGATTCAAAGAATTGTGGTTATTTTACTTTTCTTAAAGCTTATTTCTCCAGATATGAAATAAATGCTCTAAAATGGTTTGCAGTTATTTGCTTTATTGGCCTAGTTAACTACACGGTAAATAATTGGAGTTTCTTTTTTCTCTTAGATATTTCTTTATATATATTTCAAATGTTATCCTGGTTTCCCCTCCAAAAAGCCCATTCCCCTGCTCACCAACCCACCCACTCACACTTCCTGGCCCTGGCATTTCCCTATACTGGGGCATAGAACCTTCATAGGACAAATGGCCTCTCTTACCATTGATGACTAATTAGGCCATCCTCTGCTACATATGCAGCTAGATCCATGAGTCCCACCATGTGTCTTCTTTGGTTGGTGATTTAGATCCAGGGAGCTCTGGGAGTGCTGGTTAGTTCAGATTGTTGTTCCTCCTATTGGGCTGCAAACTCCTTTTGCTCCTTGAGTCCTTTCTCAAGCTTCTTCAATGGATACAGAAAATGTGGTACATTTACTTAATGGGCTACTACACAGCTATTAAAAACAATGAATATTTTAAATTCTTAGACAAATGGATGGATATGGAGGATATCATCCTGAGTGGGGTAAACCAATCACAAAAGAACACATGATATGCACTAACTGAAAAGTGGGTATTAGCCCAGAAGTTCAGAATACCCAAGATACAATTCACAAACCACATGAAACTCAAGAAGGAAGACAAAAGTACGGATATTCAATCCTTCTTAGATGGGGAGACAAAATACCCATGGAAAGAGTTACAGAAACAAAATGTGGAGCAGAGACTGAAGGAATGACCATCCAAAGACTGCCCCACTTGGGGATTCATCCCATATTCAACCACCAAACCCAGGCACTATTGTGGATGCCAACAAGAGCTTGCTGACTGGTGCTTGATATAGCTGTCTTCTGAGAGGCTTTGCCATTGCCTGACAAATACAGAAGTTGATGCTCACAGCCATCCATTGGAGGAAGCACAGCATCCCCAGTGAAGGAGATAGCTGGAGTTTCTATATATTTTAGTGTCTTGATACTTCCTAGATTACTATACTTTGAAGTTTACACTGCTTTACAAATCTTTTCTCCTTAAACACCAAGCTACATTTTAAACTTAGATAACAGTGTGATTGTTTTTTGCTCTGTTGGTTATTTTGTTTGGTTTGGTTTATATGTGTACACATGTGTATATATGCATGTTATATGTCTCAAGTGTTTTGTGTGGTAGATGTTCTTATTAGTGTTGGTATGAATGTGTCCATGTTAGTGTATGTTCAAGTATATGTACTTGAATATGGAGGTCAGAGGTTGATATCACATGACTTCTCTTGAATGTCTGCTACCCTTTAAATGTTATTAATTTATACATTGTCTATTTAGTGTACACTCTAAATGGGGATCAGATGACAACCTATGATGAGTCGTCTCTCCTACCTTGTGGGTCCTGAAGACTAACCTGAGGTAGTCAGACTTAGCTTAAAATTCCCCTCTTCCTTTAGTTTTTTTTTTTTTTTTTTGAAAAAACATTTCCCACTGAACCTTAAGTTCATTGGTTTTGTTGGACTGACTGATCAATTAGCTTCTGTGATCTACTTGCCTCTGTCTTTTGCTCTGGGCAGTGGGTTTACAGATGTACAGATATATTCCATCCAAGGTGGGTTTTATGTGTGTTATCAAAGGAAAAAAAATAGAAAGTTATGATTTCAAGAGCTTATTTACAATACCACAGTTTTAAAAGTACACAGATAAGAAAAAGTCCTTAAATGCAAGTCAATATTTCTTTGCCATTAACACTGAGGAAAGACATTAGAGTATAAGAATATTTGATTTTGCCATAGAATGTTATCTCATCGGTGTTATTCATTTTTTGATAGTAACAAGTTACTAATATGCTAGTAAATGTAATTGTTTAATTGATTTTTAATTCAGTTTAAATTTAACCCACTACATAAGTTAAATGTCTAAAATATATACCACATAATCTAGATTTATATTTTCTTTCAGTGAAATAATACAAAATTACATTTACAATTTTGCTATTGCCTAATTTGGTGTTCTGTGTGATCTTGACAGAACATTAAAGAACAACGTGAAAAATAGAGTAGTCAGAAAGACCAAAACATTGATCATTAGTGGTGTGAATGGGATCATGGTCTCAGGATTTCTTTTTCTGTATTGCAGAAAAGTTTAGAGATAAAAGAAGTCCTTGTGGTGCCATTCTGTTCCTAGGCAAATAAACAGCCTATACAGACACAACTTGGTAATGGTTATATTCTTATCAAGCAAAAAACAAAGCAGAAAATTCTCACCTTGTGCTTTAAAACACAAGATTGTCATAGTGTATACTTTCTGCTGTTAGAAACAATAATTCACATGTTTTGAATAAATTAATCTACTTATTTACCTATTAAAATTATACATATATTTATTTGGCATACTTTGGTATATTAAAGATATTATCATATACCTCAAAACATTCTGAAGACAGAAGCGATGGAGAAGGAAAAATAATACATATTTTAATTGTCAATTAATGATATGTACTTTTATTAGAAAATTAATCTGAGATAAGGAGCAATGCAGACAGTTCTGTCATGTGCTACCTTCTCAGGTAGAGGCAGCTTTCAAAACACACTTTAATAGCATCACAGTGATGTTGTTACCATGGAGACAGCAAGCCCTGGGAGAAGCCTTAAGAGGACTGCACAAGAAGAGACACTCAGAACTCTGTTTTACATACACAGCTGTCATTTGAATCTACTTTATTCAGCATTACTGCTATTGCTGATCATACAAGTGCAAAATGGTTAACAGTACTGACAACAGCTCTGCACAGAAGGCCAGGCAGCTTCAGATGATGTTTTCTCTGTTTTCCATTTACTAAATCACCAGCTGTCAGAGAGCACACGAAAATTTCCTTTGGGTAGTTGTGTTTTAAAAATTACTTTGAATGCAAAGTTCATGTTGATTTAAATCTAACACGATGTTGGTAAGTTACAGCTTTAACTCCTTAACTTAATCAAATTAGTGAATAGCAAAATACAATTAATAACTTCCTTTTGTATTTGCTAGTGAAAATAAATCAAGGTGTGGGGGCGAGACTCTATCTAATAAATACTTCTGAATTTGTGATGACCTTTGTCTATAAACATGAATTCACTCAAGAAATACTAATTAAGAATATTTTAAGCCAAGAAAATATCTGAGCTAGAAATTAGGGAAGAGAGAAAAATGGTCTCCTTTTATCTGTGAACATTTTTCTTGGAAAATATCAACTTGTACATTTGGCTACAACAGACTACAACACATTACAAGACATAGTACTGAAATATGTCTTTTCTCCTTTGGGGATTGTCATTGGAAAGCCAGTCTGTAAACATGGTTTAAGAAGCCTGTTACTCATATACAGATGCAATGCCAATTCTCATAGTCTTGGTGAGGAGTATCCAAATCTGTTGGTGTGCTGCGGGTGATGGTTGAATATTATGCCTCTGAATGATTTGAACTGAGTGAATGAAAACTCATCCTATTCAAGAATATGCTCAGTGTCTAACTCTAAAGCTGTGCTCAACCAACTCTCTTACTTCCTTGATGTTCCCTCAAAGTTAGCAGTATGAAACCTCTTTTATAGAGAAATATGTGAATATATGGAAGGAACAGACAAAGATTAGGTTTTGAAATGCACAACATCAATAAAATGGCACACTTTATTTTTATTTCTTGCCCTGATGAAGAATAGGCAGCTTAAATTTAGGTATCCCAGGGCAACGGGTATGTGAATTAACTCAGTGCCACCTACTCAAGCTAATCTCTGCCATCTGAATCACGATGCCTTCTATGTAAGGATACTGCAATAAAAGAAGAGGCCTCTGAGGCATGCTTAGAATCTACTTTATAATTTAAGAACCTAGTTCCAAAATGTAAATTTAACTCCTACTTAAGTATCACAGCAGCTGCCATCTTCTTGGCACAGGGAGAATGTCTCTTCTTCACATTGTAATATTTCTTAACAAACCCAGAAACATATGTGCAAAGGAGAAACTATTTTGGTTACAAAATATCTTTGAATTTGTTTCAAAAGCACTTTTGTTTATTAAAATGCATGATATTTGTTTTATAAGGTTTTTATACTAGTTGACATATGATCACATAAAAACTAGTTCTTTTCAAAGTTTTATGTACCTATCTAATGTTCCACTTGAAAAAGTCTGTGATTCTGAGCTAGTTTATGTAATTTTCATTTATCATGGTTTAACTTCATATACATAGCTATACTTTGATATTCTAAAATGTTTTAATGTATGCTTTACACAGTAACCTATATTTTCTTTAAAATTTTGATTTGTATGTATGTCATGTTTAATAAAGGTGATATGGCTCTTTTCTGATATTCTTACTTAATAATTGTAATACAAGTGAGTAGATGTGGCTTGTACATTTGCTCTCTTCAGATCATTTGAAATTTATTCTATGGCTAGTGTCAGCAATTATTATCTTAACATCATATATATTTCAATATTATTTATTGTGTATTTTATTAAAGTTGCTAGTATCCATTTTGATTGTGATTTTAATATTTCTAAAAATCATTAAATGGTATTGTCTTTCCCATCTATCTAGTCAAATTAACCATCTCAGTGTTTCAGATTAAAAGCTAACTCCTCATAAAATTTCCTCAGTACCTACTTCAAACTGCTTTATTTCTCTATTATAATGTTGCAGTGTTTGTCCCTGTGTTCTCTGTCCATTTTTATTCTATGAAACAGAAAATGCAGCATACAATACCTAGGGAGACCATCTATGTTTTTTGATAGAAGCAACATTGAGTTAATGAGTCTGATAAATGAAGCCAGGGAAGAATTTATGCAAAGAATGAGCATTCTCTTTGGATTTATTCCTCTGTAGTTTGATTTAGGTATGTTGGGATACCTCTGTAGTTTGATATAAAACTTTATGAACTATATGGATGAAAGCCTATTATTTTCCATAAAGTAATAGATATCTAATTTGTAATCACTCAATAGATATTTGCTTACTATTTTACTACTATAGCAGTAATTTTTATTTAAAATAATTAAGGTCATGAGCCACTATAGAAAGCAACCCAAACAAAAACATACAAAATGTCATTATACTAGCAGTTGAGACTATGTTAAAACAAATAGTATAGTTTATATTATTAAAATCAACACTTAAATTTAAAAGTTGTTAATATAAAAGACTTCAAGTTGACTATAGTTAAAACAATAAAGAAAAAGATATACATAAGCCTTAATCACATTATGTTCTGTACACATATATATGCACATTTTTAGTTGCCATAAAGAATCACTAATAATTAAAAATCTTCCTCTTAATTTAGACTAAACCCATCTAAGATAAGTTTATTATGTCCAAGGATTTGTGTCACTCAGACATTGCTTTCGTGCTGCCTCCCCAGTATCTCAATTTTAATAGGATTTTTCAGGTGACTATTGCATTCAGTGTTATGGACCACAATTGTAAAATACATTCCATGTGAAAGCTATGCTCATGTGGTAAAGAGAACAAGTAATAACTTGGATAGAAATATTGAAATCATACTGATTATACACAAATAGAATTGACTAATTAGCATTTATATATAATCACTTTGGGCACAGAAAATAATTTAATAAGGCTGCTTATTTTTGGTCATATTTTTTTTTATTTCTTTTTTTTTTCAACTTTTATTAGATATTTTCTTCATTTACATTTCAAATGTTATCCAGAAAGTTCCCTATATCCTCCCCCCTCCCGGCCCTGCTCCCCTACCCACCCGCTCCCACCCCTTGGCCCCGGCGTTCCCCTGTATTGGGGCATATAAAGTCTGCATATCAATTTATTCATTCATACATTAGATTAAATGAACTCTCTCCATTAGTGAGCAAAAAAATGAATAACATTAACCTTTTAAAATTTTGTTACAGCAGGGCATGGTGGCGCACGCCTTTGATCCCAGCACTCGGGAGGCAGAGGCAGGCGGATTTCTGAGTTCGAGGCCAGCCTGGTCTACAGAGTGAGTTCCAGGACAGCCAGGGCTACAGAGAAACCCTGTCTCAAAAAACAAAACAAAAAAAAAGTGTTGCCATTGGTCGTCAAATAGAACTGTATTTTAAATGTCAATTTCTGGGCTAGGAAAATAAGTCAGTAGAGTATTTGATCATGTACTTAACATATCCAACCCTTTGACTTAAGTCAAAAACAGTTATATATATATATATACACACACACACACATCAGTGGAGAGTTGCTGTATAAACTCATCACAAATTATATCTCAAACTTACGTTTCTATACATAACAATACATGATATTAACTATTGTAGTAAAATGAAGTCTTATGTCTATGTATTAATTGTTTATCCTTCTAATATTGTCAGCTCCAGGTGTGATCAGAACAGAAGAACAGTAAATCATTTATTTATTTATTTATTTATTTATTTATTTATTTATTTATTTATTTATTTTTGAAGCAGGGTTTCTCTGTTTTCCCTGGCTGTCCTGGAACTCACTTTGTAGACCAGGCTGGCCTTGAACTCAGAAATCCACCTGCCTCTGCCTCCCAAGTGCTGGGATTAAAGGCGTGTGCCACCATGTTCAGCTCAGTGAATCTATTTTCAATGTTTGGTGAATGACTACCAGATCTGAAGGTTAGATATCTGCATATGAAGCTATAGATATTTAGGAGTTGGTTACTATTCTTAATTTCATTTATTTATTTATTTTGAACTGTTCTTGACAAAACAACTGAAAATGCACTACCCCATTTTAAAAGATAAGTACTGAAGTTGCACCAACCCCTCTCCCCAAAGATGTGATCCTTAGAAAAAGAGAACCATAAGTTTACAATATAAGTCAAAGAGCAGTAATGTAACAGACATGCACAGTTGGGAAGACTAATGTAATTATAATAACAAAGACGGTTTTCAAAAAAAAGGAGGTTGGTGATTGATATTAGCCAAGGGTTGTTAGTCACAAATTCATATAGATATATTTACAGGCTGTAACAATGAGTATAATAATTTATCTTCTGTTTTGTAGTTGGCTTATATTTTCCCTGTTAAAAAAAAAATTAAAGCAACCTAACCTTTAGGCATAAAACCTTTTTTAGAGCAATTTGAGGGCAAATATTTTATGTTACATATTAGTGAAAGTATCTCTTATGGTCATTGAAAAGACTGGATTCTCATGAAATATTTTGTGTACAAACATAAAGAATAAATATTTGAATTTTGACACACTGACCATTTGTGGCATAAGCTATTCTGGCCCTACTTGATAACCAGTAATTCATATTGTAAAATCTGTCCATTTTATCACATTACACTTCACTCATTGCTGAAATTCATTACTTTTACCATTATTTGAGTAGAGTGTCTGTCATTATGATATGTTTGTGCCGAATAGTATCAATAGTGTGCCAACAACAAATATCTTTTGCAGTGCCATGAGATCTTCAACAACACTGCAAGAAACAAAACATCAGAAACAAAGATTTTGGAGAATAATGGGTAGTCTACTGTGTTTACAGCATAGGCATCTCCTTTCCAACCATTTCAACCCTCAAAGGATACAAATGAGCAGTGAGTGCATATATATAGGGACACAACAGGAGCAATTAGCAATGGGAAGAACTAAACGGGAGGCCTTTATGAGACCACTAGGGTGTTAGAGCTCATGGAGGCATACTTATGTGTTAGACAACCTTCTCTGATTCTGATTAATTGCAAGCGTGCATTGAGGTCTCTATTGGTTCGTTTTATCCTTACAATGACTTCTGCATTACTCTAAACTTAGTTTCATACAAATACGATCTATGTTTTCTTTTTAATGAGATGATATTCACAATTTCTTCAAACCTTAGAGAAGCATCTATGCTTTGCTGTTGGGACACTTTAGTCCTCTTTTACTCCCAATGTAATCTAAGGAACAAGTTAAAGATGAAATAAAAATTTGCCAGAGCATACTCAACTCAGTAATTTGTGTCATTTGTGTTTTGCTTGTGTTCCTATTTTTAAAACATTGTACATATTTTTGGAAACTAAAATTCTCTTGTCCTCAAAATTGGACAGAAAGAATTAGAAAAACAAAAACTAACAAACAATATATTTCTCATTTGTTTATTTGTAGAGATTTATTGTGGTCCAGGTAGGAAATTGTAAAATTCCCTTCCTTTCTCTGCTATAATTCTGGTATTGTTCTGTTTCTTTTATAGTGTCTGTATTTCTCTCAAAAAGAGCTGTTTTATACTTTCTATTAAGCTTTCCAAACCTGCCTTTAGCAGAAGATTGTAAATTAATTTTATCTTAAAGATACAGAGAAATAGATGGTTCAAATTATTTTTCTGCCCAGGGATGTTTGGGTTTTAATGAATACAAACATTCATTAAAAAGAGAAAATTTCTATATGATATACAATCAGTATATTCGATTTCTTGTGGTATGACAAACTTAATTTAGTTTATAAGGTATTATTCTGACTTGTGGAAAAGCAAACCCACCGCCTATATTTCAGTGACTGCAGCTGTACTATTTAAAGCTTGATGTCTTCTTGATGGATCCTTTGTTAATTTTTCAGAAACAATTACTGGTTCTTTGGGTAGATTTCTTTGACTAAACTTTCATGCTAAAATCCTAACTCAGAGTAACTCAAAATATATTACCATTTTCAAATAGGTTCTGCAAAGATATGTTAGGACAAATTTGCCATTAAAGAATACCACCACTGATGTCCTTGTAAGAGACTAAGACAAGCAGAGAGGTCTAAAGACTTGGGTAGAAACTGGGAAACATCAGGAGCTGCCTTTACAAATAAAGGAACATTTGCAGCAGGGGCAGCTGATAAAAACTAAAGGATAATTTGGCCTAGAGGGTTCAAACTGATTTTATACCCACCCATTCCTATAGCTTCAGACTTTTTATTTCCAAAACTGTAAAAAATTCTTTAAAAAAATACATAGTTTAGTCACTTTACTATAGTTGTCAAAAAAAACTAATAAAACTTTGACCTTCTTAGTATTTGGTCTTTTCTCTTCCTCCTTATTTTCTCCCTTCTCTCATCATTCCATTCTTCTTTTATTTTCAGTCTTGCCAAAATCTGTTCATTTTGCTATTAAATATGGAAGGAAGAACACAAGAAAACAAGAAAGAGCCAAACTTAATTTTCTCTATTAAAATAGTGGGAAATATGGTATTATGTATTCCTCTGTGAACTTTTGGAACTCAGAATGATTATAGAGGTTTAAATATTTTAAACACTTTAGAGCATGACAAACCAACTTGCAACTAGAATGTAAATCAGTTTGTTAAAATAGGTTTTCCAGTTTGCAGCAGAAAAATGTTTTTCACCCTCTTTTATCAATATTTCAGACTCTGGGTCACACCATAAATGCAAGTGTCTTTGAACTACTTTTAAGCAATATCCCTAACAATGAATTAGGATATACCTAAGAAAATCCTAAAGGTATTCTATTAAAGAGGATAAAATAAACCATTGGCTAATATTAGTCAGCATGCATGAATACTAGCATGATTAGGACTATGAATACTACACAGCTATTCCAATTAAATCACTCAATTTGAACATTTTCAAAGACAGTAATTTAGAATAACAGCTAGTCTGTCTGCTCTGGAATGACGGGACTATGTTAGAGACTTAATATTAAACTGAGAAGCTGATACTGGTTAAACATTATAAGAATCAGTCCATTAGAGGGGTTTTTGTTTTTGTTATGTTTGTAGTCATAAATTCTGATTCAATCTCATAGATGTTGACATTTGTGCTAATCTGCTTTCTGACACAAGTATCTGTGATTCTCAATTCACGAGAAAGGTTTTGGGGAACTCAATGTTTTGAAGGATTCCATCTATGGCTCTTTGTCCCATTTTTGCGTCTGTGACACATTTTTGAAAAATTCACCATAGGACAGAACTATTCAGCTGATGGTCAGAATGCCAAATAAAGAGGAATAACCAGGATTGATTCATTGTTTATTCAGAGGGTAGTGTCAAAACATTTAGAGATTGGCTGCTACTTAATGAATGATTGCATCATTTGCAAAGCATGGGCATTTGAAGGAATTTAAATAAAAAAAAAAACTTTAATAGTATGATTGACCTATGACATGAAGGAAATCATTGACAGTCTGAATTTGATTAAACAGCAAAAACCTAGATTCAGAATGTGGATCTGAGTGTGATTTGTACTTATTACTTACTATACAGTGATTCTCCAGATACATGATGATTAGAAATATTCCATTCATTTAGTCTTCAAGTTTTTTCTTTCTTTTTTTTTTTTTTTTTGATCATTTCTCCCCTAACTGTGTAGAATGAGAAGAACACAAAGCAATAAGTACAAATGAAGCTGCCTAAATGTCTGCAGGGCAGATCCATAGTGGGCAGGCGATGCAGATGACTCAACAAGTGGTAAATGTAGCTGCTGTTGTGCTCCAACTTGGCTGAAGAGACTGACGACTCTATTTCCTCCTTAACACGGTGAGTGTTGTTTTCACCTCTAAACTGTGAGGACAGGCATAACATTCAGAGTGTGCTACCACTGTCATACGAAAGCAGTACGCATTTCCTTCCCTTGTTCCATACTTTCACAATCTATATAAAGTATTGCTCACAGCACTGAAATAGACATTTATGCTCTACAAAAATACCACTGCAACATGGCAATAATGCCATGACTTGAAATAGACTTTCTTCTAAGATTAATTTTGCTTAAAGAACAAATCTCCAATACCACCATATTCATTCTGAAAAATGTTCTGGAATAAAATGTCACAAATACTCAGTTCTCTGTGAACTCTGAGATATCCTTACTGTGACTTTCTTCTTGAGGACAGATGTTTCCATGCAAATCAAATCACTTCTCAACTGCATAAACTATGGGCATTTTCTTGAAATCTTTGAATTTCATTTCAGTACACTTCTGTAAATTATAGGAATTATTCTCATATACCATGGCCACTGGTAAAATGTTTTACTATAGTGTTGAATCTCAAAACAAGCTTTAGATATACAGGGTACTATGTGTGCCTCAATTTTACTTAAACTCAGCTTTTCTTCCTCATCCATACTGCACTAGACTCCTGGAAGCAAACCACTAAATCATCTTTAAGACAAAAGGTCCAAAATCATATGAAAATGATGGAAGATAAATAGCAGCCACACAGACTCTGGTATTCTGATAGCTCTTTAAAACATGTGACTTCTTTGGAAGCTCAGAATATTTAAGTGCCCATGTTACCGCCTCGCCAGCAAGAACGGTCATGGTCACCAGAATCCTTCTGCAAGCATACCTTTATTATATCATGCGGAGAAAGAGGGTGAGCCCAAGATGGGTCCCGCTTAAATACAACTCAGTGTGACATGTGTCGTCAGGATTGGCTGACTGCCCATTACCTCAAGTTACGCCCCAGGATCGGCAGTGACTTACGTGGCTTTGTCACAAGCGCATGCGCACTGAACTTGTTTGCTTGTCCCAGGCTGGGGGTGGTGACAGGATGTCAGCGCCATCTTGGAATGGCAGCAGAACCAGCTAGGGTGTGGCTCCCTACAAGAATAGGCTACCGGAAATGAGAAATGTATAATGTGAAGGCTCTACATAGACTGTAGAAGGGTGGAAAATGTTTTACAGTGAAGGCAGGTTTAGGCTTTCATTTTTTAAAACCCACTTTTAATAAAGGTTCTCAAATACTTAGACCCCCTTCTAGCCCATTGTCCAAAGGCAGGGAAGAAAAATGGTAAATAGGAAAAGGGGGTGTGGACATGTTTAAAAGTAGCTCCTTGGGGGCCATTCCAATATCCTGAACTAGCAGTCCAGTTCAGGAGTATCTGGGTACGAAACATGAATCAGCAATAGTGCCTTCATCCAGCAGAAATAGACATGCATCCTCTGAATTGGCATGAGTCATCAGGGGTGACTAGGACCACAGGAGATGCCAGGAGAAGTTTTCTGGCATGCCTCTCTCAAGATATGAAGACTAGGAAGGCAAAGACATAGACACAAGGCCAGCACAGCATTGCAAGCTCGCCTTACCTTTCCTTTGAGTCCTATCCTATCTATATTCTCTCCAAACATCACGGATGTTGCCTCAACAACAAAACAACTCATAAATGAGACTTACAGTGTGCGCCTACATCAGAAAAACACCTCATGAATCTGTATCACCTGACATATCCAAAACTTTCCACATCAGGCAGGAGTCACAGAGAAGCTCTAAGAATTTTAGAATCATGTGTCATCTTTGTGGAGAAAAGGAATGGTGAGACATTGTCTGTATTTTTATTTAAATAAGTTGAGACAAAATCTTATGGATAGATGGAAAACTAAACTTTCATTTCCATTTCAGAATTCATTGTTTGTTGATGAAAAATCTACTACTTTTGAGACATATAGAAACAAAAAGGAGTATTGGGTCTGGGGGCAATGGAAGTTGAGGGGGCAAGGGGGCAGGAGGACTGGAGGGATGGAAAACTGGTTAGGATGTAACCTATGAGAAATAAATAAACAAATAAATATCAATGAACAATGTGACTCCAGGCATACTAAAACCATATACTATTATCCATGTGTTCAGTACATCAGAAATCCTAGGGCCACTTCTCTCATGCTCAAAAAGGTTAAAAGAGACACTAAAAGAATTAAAGTCAAGGTGAAGAATGAACCAGAGAAGAGAACTGCTAGGTTGTCTGCTCAACCTTTTCTCCAAAAACTGAACCTCTACATAAATAAGGCCCTGCGAATTTAAGGGCAGAAACTACTCTGCTATAATGGAGATGACATTGCAGACTAGGCAGAGAAACCTGGCCATGTTAGGAAAGGCAGATTTGTAGTGACACTATGAGATGATGTTCTTCCAAAGAACTGTGTTTGCTGTTTTCAAATGAGCATTCTGCCATATTCATTTCATTTCTTGAACGTAAGCGTGAGCATTTGAAAAGTTAATAACTAACATGTTAAAAGTGAATTGACACCAACATTCATTCCATCTTTTCTTAGTTTACTACATTAAGTGAAGATTTAATTGGATTTTTACAGTGGCTTTCTAGTTTCAGTAGATTGTTTAGAGGGCAATTTTAAAGTGATTGTATGTTGTCAATGAGTGCTGTCCCATATGTTTCATGAAATACCAAGATCTTCCATTTAAAAGAAAGCTGTTGCTAAAAACAACAAAACAAAACAAAACAAAACAAAAAAAAAAAAAACTGTGTACACTTTGGGAAAAAATGGAATATGATCTTTCAAAGTCAATGTAAAGCCAAAACATTGAATCTGAGTTGTCCCTACAAAGTCATTTGAAATAGTTACTGGTGTTCTCTTATGACATTTCAAATTTAGTCTCAATTCATATAAGGTAATAAACAAGATTGAGGTGTTTCCATTAAAGCTT
>LR750967.1:102912-165363 GCA_902729485.2 Mus minutoides | reverse complement strand
GCATGGTACTGGTACAGCAACAGACAGGTAGATCAATGGAATAGGGTCGAAGACCCAGAAATGAATCCACACACCTATGGCCACCTGATCTTTGACAAGGGAGCTAAAACTATCCAGTGGAGAAAGGACAGCATTTTCAACAAATGGTGCTGGCACAACTGGCGGTTATCATGTAGAAGACTGGGAATTGACCCATTCTCATCTCCTTGTACGAAGGTCAAGTCTAAGTGGTTGAATGATCTCCACATAAAACCAGAGACACTGAAACTTATAGAGGAGAAAGTGGGGAAAAGCCTCGAAGATATGGGCACTGGGGAAAAATTCCTGAATAGAACAGCAATGGCTTGTGCTTTAAGAGCGAGAATTGTCAAATGGGACCTCATAAAGTTGCAAAGCTTCTGTAAGGCAAAAGATACTGTCAACAAGACAAAAGGGCCACCAACAGATTGGGAAAGGATCTTTACCAATCCTAAATCGGATAGGGGACTGATATCCAATATATATAAAGAACTCAAGAAGGTGGACACCAGAAAATTAAATATCCCCATTAAAAAGTGGGGCACAGAGTTAAACAAAGAATTCTCAACTGAGGAATACCGAATGGCTGAGAAGCACCTGAAAAAATGTTCAACATCCTTAATCATCAGGGAAATGCAAATCTAGACACAGCTTTTTATGTTACCCCAAATGCCAATTCTCGAGCAGTGGCAGTCCATGGTTTTAGAGATTTATTGTAGAAAGAGAGAAGGTAGAAGGAGAAAGGCCAGCCGTGGCTACACGGCTACACGGAGGAAGAGAAGAAAGGAGGGCAATGAGAGCTAGAGATGAGAATGAGAGGTAAGATCTTAACAGAGTGAGAAGGGGCCAAGCAGCCCCTTTTATAGTGAACTTGCTATCTTGCAGTTTTAAGGTAGTTTTGGGGAAAAGCATACCTGGCTATTGTCTAGCCAGAATTTGAGGAGCTTGGGACATTTTCTATGTGACTGATAAGTCAAGGGATTATGGATTTGGGGGCTCTGTGGTGTCCGGCTGGGAGCATGTCTGTCTGGCTCACTGTTCTGTCTCTTGTAGAGCTCTTAATGGGTCTCTGGATTAACTCTAATTTGAGGAGAAAACAGGCCCTGTCCCACGGTCTCACATGAAGCTACAAAAGAAATGGTACTCTTGGTGCATCGCCCATCTAATATTTCATTGAAATCTCTTTTAATTCATTATTCAGGCTTTGCTTTTTATACTAGTATAAAGCTGCTCATAAAAAACTTATTTATAAAATGTAATGAAATAAAAAGAGTTTTTTCTTTTTAGATACAGAACAAAAATTTATGTGAGAATTTACTTATCTAGAATATCAACTTTTTTTTCATTTGATTAACCTTTTTTTTTTTTTTTTTTTTTTTTGGTTTTTCGAGACAGGGTTTCTCTGTATAGCCCTGGCTGTCCTGGAACTCACTTTGTAGACCAGGCTGGCCTCGAACTCAGAAATCCGCCTGCCTCTGCCTCCCGAGTGCTGGGATTAAAGGCGTGCTCCACCACGCCCCGCAACCATTCCATTTTCTTTTTGTTTGGGGTTTTTTGTTTGTTTGTTTGTTTGTTTGTTTGTTTTTCAGCATTTTGATTTGTTTTCCAGTCTTTTCCATTCTTAGATTTATCTACAGTGACAGTCATGCTTGACAAATGTGTGGGCACCACATTTGTGAGGAAGTCCTAATATGTCAACAAATAGAATCAGGACTCAAATTCACAGGCAAATGAACAGACTTATTGAAAGACCAAGGTGAAAACAGTATAAAACAAATGGAAACATCTGCAATGAATTCTAATTATTATTTTCAAAAAGTCTTTGTGGGGTTTCCTGACTTTATATAAGACGCAGACACACATGGTTGATCTTGTAGACATTCAGAGTAAGTTTTGTCTCACAGTACTAGACAAAATGGGAGAATGGAAGACATAGCCAAGATGGAGAGTCAGAGACCAGTGAATACTAGAAACAAAATAAATAAGGAAATATGTCATTTATACTTGGAAAAAAGAAGCAAGGAGTCAGGAAAAATAGCTTTTAATTGAAGACCAACATTATAAAATAAGGTTTAGTTCTAAGGGATCATACAACCAACTTTAAGATAACTCCTAAATGACTGATAAATCCTTAGTGTATCACAATCTTGAAAGTATCTGCTTCATGGTACAGTGGCCAATTACATCACATAACACCTGAAAATTAAATGTAAGAATAATCTCTGAATGGTCTTTAAATGAGCTGGCTTCTGCAAGTATGTTTTCTCTAGCTTAGTATGATTCTTCCTTGGATTAACTGGAAACAGCCTGTCTGACACAGGAAAACAGGCCATTATAAATGTGATTTTAGCATGTACTTTACAGATACTAGCTATATGTGAAACTAAATAAATATATCCTGATGAAAGGCCTTGGGAGGACATACAGAGTGGAGGATAGATAAGACATATTAGTTATCACACTGTTTGCAAGACTCATTAGGAAACTACCATTCAAAGAACATTCATAATCAGTAAACATCAGCAATAACAATGATCCCAGAGGTTCTTGTCTACTGTAAATAAAGGGAAATAATTCATGCATTTTAAGTTTAGAAGATGATTAACTGATAGTTAAGGGAAACAGATTATTAGACTAGATCAGAAGCCAGACACTTATATTCTATCCAATTGATTTCCTAGATTTAATCTTAATATTAAATGAATACTTAAGAAAATCTAAATCAAGTCTCAATAGTACACATAGCATTCACTAGGTAGATAAGCTTGGCTTTCAATTTGCAATGATCCTCCTGCTTGTGCCTCTGTGAGAGTACAGGCATGTACCACAGTGCTCTTCTCTTTTCCCTCTTGAATAATGTCAATTATCTATATTTTATTTTACAAGCCTGAATATATGAGCTGCTTTGCAAATCAACCTCAATAAGTATAGCTAATAGTACACAATAGTTCACAACTCCACACAATGACTTTTATTTTTGTTATCAGTAGGGATCAGTATATTACTTTGAAATCTTTCTAGTGTTTATTGTCAGTGGGATTGAAAGAGATATAGCATTCCAACTCAGAATTTTGCAAGTTCTAAGATACAAACAGCTAGCAATACAACAACATGGTGCTATAGTGAAGAGAATCCATGTTAGCAGTGATGATGCTGAACCCCATAACTGTATGATAATCATGTTCAGCTTTCATCAGTATTCTTATTACAACCACATGGATCTCTGAGGCTAACTGTTTTCTGCATGAACAAGTATCATGAACATTTTATCACATAAATTAACACCATTATTTCACAGCATAGCCACTAGGGTCAAGGCTATGGATCAAATCCCTTACAAGCAAAGAGGAAGGAAAATACATGTTTGCATAATTTTGACAATTTCCATAATAAAAATAATATGCAACACACACTATTGCTTTTAGATTTTAATAAGATCTAGGAGGATTGGTCAGCATCAGCCAGAATGTGGTGAAAAGATCTGGGAAAATTGTAAGTATCTGTATTAACGTCATTATTTTTTTCATTTCTATGTGCTTTGTTATTCACACAACCCCTTAGTGTAATTTTATATATATATATATATATATATATATATATATATATATATATATATATATACAGAGAGAGAGAAAGAGAGAGAGAGGATCAATGATAGATTTAGAGATTTAGATTTAGATATAGAACTTTTCAGAGAACAGATAGATATTGAGGTAGACCAATTTTCTTCTAATTAATTTTATTAGATGAATGATTACAAATCAATGCTTTGTGGAACAAGTTATCAGGTTTTTGTGATTTACAGGTAAACACATTTATATCTCTTAAGAATAGAACCAAATTTAAGTAAACACATTTATAACATACTCCAGACACACCTGGCCTAAATTTTATTGTTTTCCCCAGTCTGATCATCTATGAGAGTATAATTAAAACATTACTCTTTGGTGTTCTATGAAAGAACATATGCTCTTTCTACATATTGGACATATGATATAAGATGTAGCCCATCTTTTAAAGAGACCTTAAAATGAGAGTACCTCTTATTTTGCTTCAACAAGAAAGTTTTTTAAAAATGATTTTTGTTGCTGTTGTTCTGTTTGCAGTCTAGGGGATACATTTCCACATAGAAGAAAGATAATTGACTATAAAAACAGAACATTATTTTCTCATTAGACAGAAAATAAAAAGTAAACAAGGATTAGGGCCAGGCAATAAAATCTCAAGGACTGCCTTATCTGACCTCCCTCCTGAAGCCAAGGGTCCAACTGAAAAAGGGTCAACAGCCTTGCCAAACACTTCCACTATTTGGAGATGCTGTGTATTAACACATGAAGAGCTTTTCATATTCAATCCATAATACTCACTACTCTAAGATACTGTTGACATCAAACAGTAAGAACAGCTGTACACCCAAGTTACTTCTTATCTCCTTGTCTTCATGTTGAAACTGGAAGCTTCATTGAGAGTTGAAATTCTGTCCCTGGCATTGTACTTTTGTCACTGCTCTAGAGTAGTGAAGAAAATAATGGGAACAGATTATCAGTAATTTGCCAATTTGAGTAGCATGTCAAAATGATGCTTTCCAACCAGTTGTAACATATTTTAAATATGCATTGTAATCTTAAAAAGCTTAAATGAAGACATTATAAATAATAGTTTTAATAAATACTTTAAGGAATTTATTCAATATAAATGTTTCTCACGTATTTGTCAAATATTCTTAACTTAGGGTAAAAAAGTGATGTCATTTCAAGTTGATATTCCATTTTCCTTAATAACTTACATAACCATTATTGGTACTGATGTTTTAGAAGATAATATTATTTTGATTGTACCTTGTAGGAAGATAATACTTAATATTCATTAATCAAATTACTTTCCTAAAGTAGTTAATGTCACAAACAGCTTTGCTTCAAAATATATTTAGATGTCGCTGTTTATGTTGCTGTTGAGATCAATGATCATCAAATTATTTAAACTAATTAATTCACTATGGGACACTATAAATATTTATAGTTTAATTTATTTATGATTATAAATAACATTTTCAGTGCAATAATCATCTAGTCTATAAATGGAAAAGACAAGTAAACTAAGAATAAATAATGTACTCTGTACCAAAAAATTAGCTCTTAAGTACTTGGAATTAGTTTGTCAGTAAATAATAGAATGTATACACATATTAGACAATGGTTATTCTGTAGAATGACATAAGTACTGATCAAACATCTATTACTTAACACTTCCAGCTTACAGTCCAACTATTTTAAGGTAATATCAGTCAAACTGTGACAAAATGTCTGTTCACAAAAGGGATAAGTATACTATGTGAAGTCTTAATTTGAAAACATTTTGACTGCCAGAGGAAGGAGGAGGTGATCAACCCACCCACAATACCATCAACCCCAAATTTGCCCTGTGTACAAGATATGCAGGGATGAACATAGAGCAGAGTCTGAGGGAATGGCCCAAAATGAATGCTGCAACTTGAGTACCATACCATAGGAGAAAGCCATCTCCTGGCACTATTAATGATTTTCTGCTATGCTTACAAAGAGGAACCTAGCAATATTGTCTCCTGAGAAGCTTCATCTAGAAACAGATGGAAAAAGATGCAGAACCCACATCCAAATGTCAGGCAGAGCTAAGGGAGTCTTGTGGAAGAGTTGAATATACAATGGAGCAAGACAGAGGGGCCAAGGAAACCACAAGAAAACCTACAAAATCAAGTAACCTGGGTCCATAGGGGCACACAGAGATGGAAACACCAACCAAAGAGCATGCAAGGGCTGGACCTAGACCTCCTATATAAGTATAGCTTATCTCAAACATTTTTTTTTAAATATGGGTCCCCTAACAACTGGAAGAGAGACTTTCTCTGACTCTATTGTGTGCCGTTGGATTTCCTTCACTTACCTGGACTGCCCAGTGGAGTTTCAATTAGAAAGGATGTGCTTTAATCCTGCTGTTTCTAGATGTCCCAGGGTAGGGCAATATCCAAGGGGTCCTCTCATTCTCTAAGGAGTAATGAGGGAAATATGTAAAGTACAAAAGAGAAAAGAAAATGTATTTGACTACAAAAATACATAATCCTCAAATATTTCAATATATACACAAAATTCAAGATTTTTATTCTCTAAACATAAGAAAAACAATAGAAACATTTAAATACAAAGTTAACAAGAAATAAAATGTCCATAAAATTCCAAATGAGCAATGGAGTTATCTAAATTTGCTTACTTTCCTTAATTAATTTTTGCATATTTGAGTAACATATTCTCTAAAAAATGAAGATGAAATTGGAACAAAATACTTTCAGTGGGATACAGAATAAGAAAATAATCACACTCACACTTTTCAGGCATAAGAACAATTATGGCCAGCTTTTACATTTTAGTTACTACTATAACACCTAAGTACACATGTCCAATAATTTTCAAATTACTTTTACAGAGATTTTTCCTCAGGAAAGGATGAGACAGATATACAAAGATGTTCATAAAATAAAATAAGAATAGTTAAATTTTCTTCAGTTTCTTATACAGGAATTATTTAATTTAATTAATAAAATTTTAAGTGCTAATTTCCAAGTTTCTTTTTCATAAATAGACAACTTGAAGGATGGATCTGAGTAACAATACAGCCTCTCGCTTAAGCAGGTTTGCATAGTCTGGGAATTTGAAGGAACTGAGTATGTGGGAGTATTTTCTCTGTTAAATGTCTCTCAACTTCCCCATAATTCATAATCAAGGCATAATACAGCTTGCAGACTATCTTGAAGTAAAGTGTGCTGGTAAGTTTATTGTCAACTTGTAAAGTAAAGTCATCTTGTAACAAAAACGCAGTTTAGAACATGTTTATATCAGAATGGTCTATGGGCTAGTCTGTGTGCATTTTCTTGTGAAAGAGTTAAGTCCACTGTAGGTGGTATCACCTTTAACCAGGGTGTTTGCATAAAAAGAAACTAAAGGAACATGGCAGTAAGCAGTGTTCCTACTTTACTTGTCTTCTGCCTCAAATCTTGTGTCTCTAGGTTCCTAACTAGAGTTCCTGCCCAGACCTTTCTTCATGGCAGACTGGAAGCTGTAATCTAAAATATACATTTTCCTCCAAAATTTGCTTTTGATTATGGTATTTTGACAAAACAATGAAAATTAAACTAACACAAAATTTAGTACTTGCAAAAGGTGGTACTGGTGTTATAGACCTGACCATCATTTGTGGGAAAATTGTGGAAAAATTTTGTACTGTATAGGCCTTATACTGATTGAACCTTAATCGCCTCTTCTGTGAGAGCTTTGAAGGCAAGACGAGACTTACAAAGGATGCCTGGCTTGTGAACTTTAGAAAGAATTTTAAGAGTCAGTCAAGTTTAGTTCTCTGGCAGAATTCTTGGGGTCATGTACGCATACTATCATATCTGCGAATAGTGATATTTCGACTTCTATCTTTCCAATTTGTATCACTTTAACCTCTTTTTGTTGTCTAATTACTCTAGCTAGAACTTCAAGTACTATACTGAATAGATAAGGAGAGAGTGGAGAGCCAGGTCTAGTCCCTGATTTTAATGGGATTGCTTCAAGTTTCCATCTATTTAGTTTGATATTGGCTAGTGGTCTCCTATATATTGCTTTTATTATATTTAAGTTTGAGCCTCAAATTCCTTATCTTTCCAATACTTTTAACAAGAAGAGATGTTGAATTTTGTCAAATGCTTTGTCAGCATCTAAGGAAGTGATCATGTGTTGTTTTTTGTTTTTGTTTTTTTTTTTTTTTTCTTTAAGTTTGTTTATGTTGTAGATTACATTGATGGATTTCCATTTATTGAACCATCCGTGAATCCCTGGGATGAAGCCTACTTGATCATGGGAAATGATCATTTTGATGTGTTCTTGAATTCAGTTTGTGAGGATTTTATTGTGTATTTTGCATTGATTTTCATAAGAAAAAATGGTCCGAAGTTCTTCTTTGTTGGGTTGCTGTATGGTTTAGGAGTAAGCATAATTGTGGCTTCAAAGAACAAATTGGTTAGTATTCTTTCTGTTTCTATTTTATGGAATAGTTTGAAGAATATTCGTGTTAGGTCTTTTTTTTTTTGAAGTTCTGATATAATTATGCACTAAACCCAACTGGTCTTGTTTTTTTGTTTTTTGATTTTTGTTTTTGTTGTTGTTTGTTGTTTGTTTATTTGTTTGTTTTGTTTTTCTGTTGTTTTGTTTTGGTTGGGAGGATTTTAATAACTTCTATTTATTTAGGGGTTATGGGGCTATTTAGATGGTTTATCTGATCTTGATTTAACGTTGGCACCTGGTATCTGTCTAAAAAATTGTTCATTTTCACCCAGATATTCTAATTTGGTTGAGTATAGCCTTTTGTGGTAGGATGTAATGATCTTTTGAATTTTCATGGTTTCTGTTGTTATGTCTCCCTTTTCATTTCTGCTTTTAATAATTTGGGTACTTTTGGTTTGTCTGGCTAAGGGTTTATCTATCTTGTTGATTTTCTTAAAGAGCCAACTCCTGTTTTTGTTGATTCTTTGTATAGTTCTTCTTTCTACATTGTTGAATTCAGCCCTGAGTTTGATTATTTCCTACAGTTTACTCCTCTTGGGTATATTTGCTTCTTTTTGTTCTAGAGCTTCTCAAGCTGCTAGTGTATGTTCCGTCCAGTTTAGCACTGTTTTCATTGTGTCCTCTTAGTTTTGATATGATGTGCCTCCATTTTCATTAAGAATTTAGACTCCAGAGAATAAAATAACCCTATTAAAAATGGGGTACAGAGATAAACAAAGAAGCCTCAACTGAGGAATACCAAATTACTGAGAAACATCTAAAGAAATGTTCAACATCCTTAGTCATCAGGGAAATGCAAATCAAAATAACTCTGAGATCCTACTTTGTACCAGCCAGAATAGCTAAGATCAATAATTCACGTGAGAGCAGATGCTGGCAAGAATGTGGAAAAAGAGGAACACTCTTCCATTTTTGGTGGGATTGCAAGCTGGTACAACCACTCTGGAAATCAGACTGGTGGTTCCTCAGAAAATTGGACTTAGTACTACTTGTGGACCCAGCTATACTACTCCTGCACATATACTCTAAAGATTATCCTACATATAACAAGGACACATACTCTAGTATGCTCATAGCAGCCTTATTTATAATAGACAAAAACTGGAAAGAGTCCAGATGTCCTTCAACAGATGAATAGATACAGAAAATGTGATACATTTACACAATGGAGTACTACTTAGCTACTTAGCTATTAAAAATGATGACTTCATGAAATTCTTAGGCAAATGGATAAAAGCAGAAAATATCATCCTGTATAAGGTAACCCAATTACAAAAGAACACACATGGTATGCACTCATTAATAAGTGGATATTATTTCAAAAGCACAGAAAACCGAAGATAAAATTCACAGACCACATGAAGCTCAAGAAGAAGGGAGACCAAAATTTAGGTTCTTCAGTCCTTTTTAGAAAAGAGAGCAAAATACTCAAGGGAAGAAGTATGGAGACAAAGTATGGAGCAGAGACTGAAGAAGGGGCCATCCAGAGTCTGCCTTACCTATGGATCTAACCCATATACAGTTACCAAACTCAGGCATTATTGTGGATGCCAAGAAGTACATGTTGACAGGAGCCTGATATAGCTGTCTCCTCAGAGGAACTTCCAGAGCCTGACAAATATAAAGGTGGATGCTCACATCCAATCATTGTACTGAGCACATGGTCCTCAAAGAGTTCCTAATGGAGGAGTTAGAAAAAGGACTGAAGGAAATGAAGGGGTTTCCAGTTTCACAGAAAGAACAAAAATATCAACCAACCAGAAACCCAGTGTTCTCAAGGACTAAACCACCAACCAAGGAGTACACATGGAGAGTCCATGGTTCCAAATGCATATGTAGTAGGGGATGGCCTTGTAGGGCAACAATGAGAGGAAAGGCCCTTGGTCCTTTATTGAGGTAGGAGTGGGTGAGTGTGGGAATACACTCGTAAAAGTAATGGAGGGGATGGGATAGGGGGACTCAGAGGACGGGAAAGGGGGCAATATTTGAAATGAAATCATGAAAATATCCAATAAAAAGATTAATTTTTTTAAAGGAATTTAGAAAAGAAATAAATTGCTGGAGCTTGTCTTTGCTTCAACCATTAAAAAAAATAAGTCACTCAATTACTCTACTGGGAATGTATGTTTGATATTTAATATTGATTCCATGGTTGCTGGACAACTTAGGCTGAAGAATCAGCTGTACTTACAAAGATACCTGTATTACTGAAGTGATTAATTTGTTTTACAGTGACAATTGATTCTGGTTAGATGGAGCTGAAATATTAGCTGTCATTAACAAGTATAACTCAATTAAAATTCTCTTTTGAATCATCCCTTTGTGGTTAATACATGGTACTGTAGTCCAGTATAGGACAAGAATCCATTTCAAGTTACCAAGCAAACCTGGTACTATCCTGCATGTTACTGACTTTGCCAGTATGAGTACTGCAGGTTTGAGGGGATCATGAAAACAGTTTGAGATTGGACAGTACAGGAGTCCCTGTGGAGAACCAGAAAGACACTAGCAAAGCTAAATCAGAGATCCTTTGAAAGTTGAAGATTTTAAAGACTGAGTATTTGTTTCTATATTGTTTTATAATGTGACTATTATAGAAGGATTTTGGAGATAACAAAGGAAGAAAGGGTATGGTCTAATTCTCATAAGTTTGTCAAGGTGACAAAGGAGTCACAGTAATTTTTTTTTTTTTTTTTTTTTTTTTTTTTTTTTGCCAACCTGGACACAAACCAGAGTCATTTTGGAATATGGAAGAAAGATGAAAAAATGCTTCTTTTCGATTTATCCTTAGGCAAATCTGTGAGGCATTATTTTGCTAATTACTAAGGTGGAAAGGCCAAGGTCTATTTTGGGTCATGCCACTCCTAGAAGATGATCTTAGTATAAGAAAACAAACTGAGAAAGACCATAAGGCATGTCCCTACTTGGTCTCTGCCTCAGAACCTGGCTCCACATTTCTCCCCCAAGATAGAAGTGTTTTAAGCTGAATAAACCCTTCCTTTCCAAGTTACTTTTTGGTCATGGTATTTTACTGCAGCAACGGAAAGTAAACTAAAACAAACAAACAAACCCAAGGTTTAGAACATGTCTACTATTCTCTCAATCCTTGGTAATTTCTTTTTTTTTTTTCAATTTTTATTAGATATTTTCTTCATTTACATTTCAAATCCTATCCCGAAAGTCCCCTATACCTCCTCCCACCCTGCTCGCCTACCCATCCACTCCCACTTCTTGGTCCTGGCATTTCCCTATACTGGGGCATATAAAGTTTGCAAGACCAAGGGACCTCTCTCCCCAATGATGGCCGACTAGGCCATCTTCTGCTACATGTGCAGCTAGAGACACGAGCTCTGGGGGTACTGGTTAGTTCATATTGTTCTTCCACCTATAGGGCTGCAAATTCCTTCAGCTCTTTGGGTACTTTCTCTAGCTCCTCTATTGGGACCCATGGGTTCCGTCCAATAGATGACTGTGAGCATCCACTTCTGTGTTTGCTAGGCACTGGCATAGCCTCATAAGAGACAGCTATATCAGGGTCCTTTCAGCAAAATCTTGCTGGTATATGCAATAGTGTCTGCGTTTGGTGGCTAATTATGGGATGGATCCCCAGGTGAGGTAGTCTCTAGATGGTCTATCCTTTTGTCTTAGCTCCAAACTTTGTCTCTATAATTCCTTCCATGTGTACTTTGTTCCCTATTCTAAGGAGGAATCAAGTATCTACACATTGGTCTTCCTTCTTCTTGATTTTCTGGTGTTTTGCAAATTGTATCTTGGTTATTCTAAATTTCTGGGCTAATATTCACTTATCAGTGAGTGCATATCAAGTGACTTCTTTTGTGATTGGGTTATCTCACTCAGGATAATATCCTCGAGATACATACATTTGCCCAAGAATTTCATAAATTCATTGTTTTTAATAGCTGAGTAATACTCTATTGTGTAAATGTACCACATTTTCTGTATCCATTCCTCTGTTGAGGTACATCTGGGTTCTTTCCAGCTTCTGGCTATTATAAATAAGGCTGCTATAACATAGTGAAACATGTGTCCTTATTACCAGTTAGAACATCTTCTGGGTATATGCCCAGGAAGGCTTTTGCTCCATCTTCTGGTAGTACTATGTCCAATCCAGACTGATTTCCAGAGTGGTTGTATAAGCTTTCAATCCCACCAGCCATCCCACCTTGGTAATTTATTTTTATTTTTTTTCCATTTTTATTAGATATTTTCTTCATTTACATTTCACATGTTCTCCCAAAAATCCCCTAAACCCTCCCTCATCCACCACCCTGCTCCCCTACCCACCCCACCCACTCCCCCCTATTGGCCCTGTCGTTCCCCTGTACTGGGGCATATAAAGTTTGCATGACCAAGGGGCCTCTCTTCCCAGTGATGGCCAACTAGGCCATCTTCTTCTATATATGCAACTAGAGACATGAGCTCTGGGGATACTAGCTTGTTCATGTTGTTCTTTCACCTATAGGGTTGAAGATCCCTTCAGCTCCTTGGGTACTTTCTCTAGCTCCTTCCTTGGGAACCCTGTGTACTATCTACTAGCTGACTGAGAGCATCTCAGGGCCCTTTCAGCACTATCTTGCTGGCATATGCAATAGTGTCTATGTTTGGTGGCTGATTATGGGATGGGTCCCCGGCTGCAGGAGTCACTGGTTGGTCCATCCTTTAGATTCAGCTCCTCACTTGATCTCTGTAACTCCTTCAATGTGTGTTTTGTTCTTAATTCTAGGAAGGGGTGAAGTGTCCACATTTTGATCTTCATTCTTCTAGAGTTTCATGTGTTTAGTAAGTTGTATCTTGGGTAGTCTAGGTGCAATGATTAGTAATATAATCTAAAGACTCTTTAGCTCCTATCATACTCTCTGGTCAAGATTTGCCCTTCCAGCAGGAAACAAGGTGCAGGTGATCTTCCTTGTAAAGGTAATCCTCATGGCATCTACTTGGTCAGTCATTTTCTCATAGGGAGAAAAGACTCTTATAGCACATTTGCTGTGTCAACATTTCCTTGATATCTGCAGCCCAGAGGGTTTTAATTTTTCTGGAGCAAATGGTTGAGGAGACAGCTACATTTTTCTGACTCTGGGGATAGTAGCTAAAGGGTTTTATTATTTATTTGACATGTTTTGGTGGCAGTGGCTTCCTGACCCATGGATCACTGGTGCAGCATTGATTTCTCTCCCACAATTCAGAAGGACAAAGCCTGCTACTTGACAAGACTGAAAGAAAGATAGCTATTTTCTCAGTGAAGGATTCAAGTGTTTGGTTCTGGAAAGAATTCTTGCTGGCAAAGTTTTGAACTTATTTTTAAAGGCATAATAACAATTTGGATAGTAGCCTAATTTTTCTCTTTGTAGCAGTTAATCATAGGCTCTATAGACATCCTTAGACATACATTAAATTTGTTTCCTATATTTAATCATTGAAACACTTTAAATAATATATTAGGGAACAAGAACTGTTTAATAATATTCATGTATAATGACATAATATAATAATTGAATTTAAAAGCTATGTATATTCATTAATTGACATGAAAATGCATTTAGTGTATTGCTGAATAATGGAGTAGGCTATAAAATATGATTGTGTTTTGTGTTTTGTGTATGTTAATAGAGCTGAAGCAATAATGAAAAGCTATTGTTCACTGTTATTATTTTAAGTAATTCTACAATCTTTTGTAGATACTCATATATTGGTAAAGTTTGTTGAATAAAATTGGTTTAACAATATCAAAAACCTACATCTTTGTGATAAATACAAGACAACACTATTAATTCAGCCACAGGGTATGAATTTCACTATTTATTCATTGAGTTGCCTGACTTTCTCATGTATAATCTTCTATTAATTTAATTGCATCAGCCATATTCACTTCTTTTAAAAATTATGAAGATAAAGAGCTAGGATTAGATATGAATGCTCATTATTCTCTTATTTTACAAACTACCTCTTAACATGTACTTTGTACTTGTCTTAATATATTCACTTCACATGGCATTCTTGACAAAGCTTTCCACATACATTGAATGTAAAAGCCCTTTTTACTTTAATTGAACAATTATGTGTTCTTGGTATCATACTTCGGTGAAATTATGAACCTTCAACCTTTCTTCTATAATTCTCCTATGTATTTCATAAATCTAATATACTTGTATTGTTCTTTCTCTTTACCTACATGGTAAATGGTAGGAAATAAAAAGAAAAGACCAAAGCTGTGTTTTATGGTCATATATAAGAAAATATTGTACATGTGATAACTGTTGAAATTGTGTCACCTACTCTAAAAGTTTGGTGGTTGTGGATTTCTGACTTCATAATTATTGATTCATATAGATGCTTTAAATTGATTTCAGATTTTTTTTTGAAGAAGCCAGGCTTCTTTAGAAGATCAGGACCCCTAGAATAAATAGATATTAATGGTATTCATATTACCTTGGCTACCAATACTATGGAGTTATAGCAGAAAATTGTCTGTATTCAAACTGGAAAATCTGACAACTAATAATTGTTCAATCTGTGAAGTTGGGTACCTCAGCTATCCCAGTCTAGGACTGAAGGGCTAGAAGATTCCTGGACATTAACACTGGAAGGCTGAAGAAGCTCGGTTTTGATGTCCTTAAGCTACAAGTAGCAGAAACAACAACAACATTAGTAGTAGTAGTAGTAGTAGTAGTAGTAGTAGTAGTAGTAATAGTAATAGTAGTAGTAGTAGCAGCAGCAACAGTTGTAGCAGCAGCAAAACATGAACTCATGGGAAGATTTTAACAGGGCTGATGAGCTTGCTAGTAAATAAAAACAATATAGAACAGTGGCTCTCAGTGTGAAGATCAAATGATCCTTTCACAGGAGTTGCCTAAGCCCATAAGAAAACACAGATATTAATGTTACAAATAATAATGATCATAAAATTACAATTATGAATTAACAATGGAAGTCATTTTATGGTTGTAGTCACAACAAAATGAGGAACTCTATTAAAAAGTCTCATGATTAGGAAAGAATGGTGAATTTGTTCACTATATAAAAATACTGACATTTCAAAGTACTTTCTTTTGAAAACAAAATTTTGATTAAAGTAATGTTCAAGGGAAAGCATTTATACTTAGCTTTACCTTTTTGTACATATGAGCCTTAAACTGAGGATCTCCAGTCCTTACATTAGATTATAGTTTATTCTTTTTATAATAGATTCAATCCAGAATTCTAAAATCCTGCTCTGTTTTCACTATGAGGAATTCCAAAGTAGAGTTTCCAAGTCAGCAAGCTGGAATTATTACAATAGTCCATGATAGTATCATGGTTAAGAATTATTTGGCTATGTCTCCCAAGGCTTACTCTACTTAATGTATTTTCCAATGATAATGTGCTAGATTATATTGTACTTTATTAGTCAATATCTACTACTTTTTTGACATTGTAATATATTAAGAAAATAAAGAATCCATATATAAAGTTTTGAGATAGGACCAAGGTATTTAGATAAAGTTTTCAGAGTATATCCTCCATGATTGAATGACTGATAATTTAATCAGAAAAAGAGACCAGGTGACAAATGCACAGATAAGCATACATTCTCAGTCCTTAGCAGCTGCCAAGAGATGCCCTGCACTATATCTGGACTTATTTTTTATAATCGGGTCTTCGCACTTGTTCCAGAACTGTGAGCCAAGGTAACCACAATTTCTGCTTAAAAGCAGATATCACTGCGGGTTCTTTTTTTTTTTTTTTTTTTTTTTTAATAGTAATGACAAGAAAAACAAGAGAAATTGTTTGCCAACTTGTAGGACTATTACCAAAAATGAATACCAAAACATATAGAAAACCTATTTATATTTAGATAATGGACATAGAGTGGAAGAAATGAGAAGCAGATTACACGGCATTTGAGATAAATGGTTCTTGATGAGCAATAACTGTTCCTAAAACAGGAAAGCTATAGAAGTGGTCTCGTAGGGAAGAAATGATTTTGCTGGTATATGGCTTTAAGAACAAACAACCAAACAAACAAACTAAAAACAGTATCCTGTGATGCTGGCTATAGGTGAAACCTTAAATATAGTGGAATTAGAAAGAGTGCAGAATCTGCACCATGAGATTTCTTCTACCACTTTTAATTTTCTTTTTCTTTTTTGATTGTATTTCCTGTTAGTTAGTTAGTTAGTTAGTTAGTTAGTTAGTTTACATTTCAAACAGTATTCCCCTTTCCTGTTTTCCCTCAACAAACCCCTCCCTTCCCCATCCCCTCATCTCTATGATGGTGCTCTCCCTCCTACCCACCCATTCCTGCCTCAGTGCCTTAGCCTTCACTGACCCTGGATCATTGATCCTCCACTGGACAAAGGGACACCCCTCCCAGTGGTGCCCAGTAAGGCAATCCTCTGTTACATATCCAGCTGAAGCCATGTGTCCCCCCCCCCCCCCATGTGTACTCTTTGGTTGGTAATTTTGTACCTGGGAGCTTTGAGAGGTCTGGTTGGTTGATACTGTAGTTCTTCCTATGAGATTGCAAATCCCTTCTGTTCCTTCAGGCCTTTCTCTAACTCTTTCATTGATAAGCCAGCACTCAGTCTGACATTTGGTTGTATTACTTCACTTTCTTTTCTATTCTTTCTTTTTTCTAAGCCAGTTAATTTTAACTCAAGGTCAGCCTGGTCTACAGGGTGATTTCTAGGACAGCAGGGGCTACACAGAGAAACCTGTCTTGAAAAACAAAACAAAAGACAACAGACAAACAAACAAAAATCATTCAACTCACATCCATTTTATTTATATATATATTATAATGCGAGAGAGAGAAGGTAGAGACGTCTAGACTAAGGCAAATTGAAGAATTTCCAGTGTCAACATTCCTTCACTGCTTTCATTCCTGAAATCTTTGGAGCCTTCCTTGCAGAGTATCTTAGGCAAACTGAGAATCTCTTCAAATACTCTGTCACATCATTGGAGTGAGAATGAGGCAAATGCAAAAATTCTAGATACTATAGTATCTATTTTTCTTTCCTTTTGGCTGCCACAAGACAAATAGCTCTAGAAAATGCACAGTATTTTTTATAAACAGTATTATTTTATTTTTCACATTGAAGCATTTTATAAAAACAGGTATTTGGTTGGTCATATAAGATTAATCATTTTACATATACTGATTTTTATACTAGTGTTGATCTTAAATACATTCTAGAAAGGTGAATCATTTTGTACCAGGAGGGGAATTTCAATTAGAAGACATTTTTAAAAATGTCTTAGAACATGAAGCTAGAAGAAATCATGGCCTTCATGGAGCTGGTTGAAAACCACTGGACTCACCTTTCAGTGAGAAAGCAGTACACACGGAGCTTCTTCTCCCGCTACCCCCAATCATTATGCTCTAACATAAGCCACACACAAAGACTTGAGTTTCAATTTCAACCTCACCATTTTTAAAACTAAAACTTTTAATCTAATTTCCATCACATTAACTATAAAGGCACCAAATATTTGAGTACCACTGCCCCTTCCTTTCCTGTTTATCTCTCATCCAACCAAAGCGCCATTCTTTTCTTTCTTCTCTGCTCTAGGAAAAATGGTGATCTCTTTTTTGAGTATTTCTCCATTTTCTAAATTCAACTAATACAATTTTAATAGTGGTAGCATGGCAATGATCTTCCCAAAATACAAAGCATGTAATCTCCACTCTTTATTACTACTCCCAATAGTGCATTTTAAAAACAAATTATATATGTGGGTAACCGCAAAATGACAACAGTATCTCTTAACTTATATTTTCTACATGCCCCCCATACAGCACAGACTTTTTTTATTCCAGCATCAATACTTATTCAGGATCATCCAAACAGTCTCAATTTTAATTAAGGCAATATAAATGGACCTCCACTCACCATTATGGCATTATTTGGTGCATAATGGTATGCACTTACAAGTGATTAATAAACAGTGCTGCATCTCCCAACTCTAGGCTACCACTTAGACAAAATTCCCTTCATTGCAGCACATCCTGTCTGCTTAGTTTTCCCAGTCATTTCCCTACTAGCATTTAACTTATTGCTTCTAAAACCACTTTGATAAACAGATAGTTTGAGCACCCAGAGAGCTGCGACAGAGAATGAAATTTCTGTCTCCACATTTTAAAATTCCACTACAGACCAGTTGTTGAAATGGAAAATGTTCCAACTGCTCTTAGAGGAATTTATCCAGAAAAAAAAAATGGTGAATTAATATGTTTTCTCCCCTTTGGTTGCTGAAGAAATACTTGTTTATCTGTGTTGCTCTTTGGGAAATGCAGTAAGAAAAAGTTGAATTGCAACCATCTGAAAGATCTAGTATGTTGTTGCTCTTTAGTAGCTGCCCTCTACAAATATCAGTACGAGGGTCTGTACATATATAATCCATTTGTACATCTGTGAAATAAATTTGAAGATGTTAGTATGAGATAAATCAGAGACAGCTGTATGCACATATATCAGAAGATAAGCCATTTAAAATGTAATTTCCTTAATATTTTCACACTCATGGTTTATTTGTGGTTCAAATCCATTCCTCACTCCCTTATGTTGTCTAGTTATGGGTGTTATGAACTAAGGGAATTGTGTTTTTTGACTTAATTTATCTTTTTTCTCTGGTGTTAAACTGTTCAAGACATTTTTCAGAAGGAATTTTTTAATTCTACCAACAGTATGCCAATGTTCTCTTAAGATCTTTAAGGATACCTTAAGATTTTGGATACAACAACAAACAAACATAAAACAAAACCAAGAAAAATATTCAAGCTCATTGCTTCTCCAAACCTAGCATCAATCATTTCTCAAATAAATTCTCATTCTGAAACCTATCCTATTAGAATTAAGAAAAATAATACATTTTAGAGAAAAGTCTTTGGTTAAATGTGACCCGTGTGATGAAAATACATGAAGAATTAAATGTGTATTTTAAGCTCAGATGAGAGTTGGGACATTCACTTTTTTTCTAGTACATTAAAGCAGCTTTATATAAAATAAACATGTAAAATTCTGAGAGGAGGTAATTATAGGCATTTCTTCTCCTTGCAGCACCAGATTCAAATGAACTTGAAATCTCACAGGTCAATTGTGTTTTCCTTTTAATTATCCCAGCTGTGTATCCTTTTCAACCATCCAGTCCCAGCTCATTGTCCTGGTTGATCCTGCCCCAACCCTTTCTGATGTGCGTGCCTAAAGCATGAATAATTTCTCCAGAGTGCTTTGCTAAAACCTACATTAAAAGACGAAGTACTAAATTTTTCCATGACCAGACATCTCTTAACACTCCAATATCATCAAGTCAATAAGGGCCATACAGGGCAAGCAGTAGATTGCTTTCCTCTGTCTGTTATTCTTCTAAATGCAGCAACCAAATATCTGGCAAGTAGCAACTTGACAGGTCAAGAGTTTATTTTGGCTTATAGTTCAAACATACTGTCTTTTAAGATGCGGAAGGAATAGTGGCCTGAGTCAGGAGGGGTTAGTCACATCGCATCCTGAGTAAAGAAGTAAAAAAGCAAATAAAGGGTAGGACTGAGCTTAAAATAACAGGGAATGCCATCACTAGTTTGTAAGTCTATTATCTCTGTTATAACATGAAACCTTTCTAAATATGGTACAGCCTTTATACCACCATGCACCTACAGTACTCACACATGCTGCCTATACAATATGTGTTTGTTTAGAAGTTTTTGATTATTGAATATACTCAGTTAAGCTACACATTAGAGGAGAATAATTTTAAATTATTTGAAACATAGAATCTTTGAGAAAATTGTAATTTATACACATATTTACTCTTCATTTTCTATTTACCACTGAAAGGTTTATTGTTCCATTTTATTATAGAGATGGAGAATGCATACTTAAATTGAAGTCATGAAAATAATTTCTCAATATGCCTATTCATAAATGATGCTTTATAGTTACTTGGCATCAGTACAAGAGTAATTTCAGAATTCTTGTTTTCCCTAACTCTTGACTCATTTAATCTCTCACCTTCTACTTTAACCACATGTACTTTTATTATTTATGATTCATCCCTTTTATTCTAGGTGATCTTTCTTAATAGTAGCTTATTGCTTCTGATTCATCCCTTTTGCTCCATGTAACCATTCTTAATAGTAGCTTATCAAAGACTGCAACAAGAATTCTTCCTTCTGACTTGTTAAGTTTCTAATATCTGGGTCAATTAAAGTAATATTCTTCTTGAATCCATTCAACTGCTCTTAATTGCACACTTGGAAACCTCAATACATTTAGTATTCATTATTCTCTTCCTATTTTTTCTATGAAGTTTAAGACCCCATTACTTCAGTGTTCCTGAACATATGTCCCAAATTTGTTATTGTGGTTCTGCACTTTAATGCTTTATTGATGCATAATGTTCGTGACATTCTCCCCTATCCACCCATTTTTTTTTCACTCTGTCTTAGAAAATGAAGTTGCCATATAAGAAGATTGGAAAATTAATGGCTTTCTGTATTGCAAATTCTGAGTTCAAGTTCTAAATTTTTATAAAGAACAGACAATCTGTATAATCCTCTACAATTTTATTAACTTCTTTAAGCCTCAGTTTAATTAGAATTAAAAAGTCATCATTATACCACTAAATATGGTGAAGAGATGATTTGTGCAATATGTCTCTCTATTAAAATAAACTCAAGAACTGATAATTTCATAATTATAATTGGTGTACATTAATTTTGTTTGCTTTTAAAGCTGTGGTCCACTCACATTAATCCCAACATTCATCTAATGCCTATTAAGATTTCTATTTATTTCAACTTAATTACTCTGATTTATTATTAACCAGTTTACCTTCTTAGATTGATGTAAGATATTTGTTTCAATCATCATTTTATTTTCAGAATCTATCAGAGAATCCATCCTGAGAGTGACTCAATACATTTCTAAGGAATTTAATAAATTGTGAACCATTAGTACACTCAATTCCAAACTATTGTGAAGTATAGTGAGAATTAAAACATATATAAAATTTTAAATGTATCAAAATATGAATATAATTGATTATTTATTAACTTATAGACACTTCAGTGATTAGTTATCAAGTTGTATTTAAGCTATCTGGGAGGATATAAGGATTGTAGTGTTGTAGCCAAATGTTAGGTGGAACGGGTGGAATACTGCAGTAGAGGGGGAAGAAGAAATGTAGGAGTCAGTGGGTTCAAGATCACCTTAAGTAATTACCAAAATCAACTAACCTGGGTCAATATGAGCTCATGGATACTGAACAGCCTACCAAGGAGGCCTGCATGGTACTGACCTAGCACCACTGCATATATATTATAGTCAGGTAGTTTTGTCTTCTGGTGGGACTCCTAACAGTAGAAGCAGTGGTTGTCTCTATCCCTGTTGCCTGCGTTTGGGACCCTTTCCTACTACTGGGCTGGCTCTTGTAGCCTCAATTGCAGATGGGATCAGTCTTACTGTAACTTGATATGACAGGGCTGGTTGATATTCATTGGAGGTCTCCACTTTTCTGGACACGCAGAGGGAATCCTGGGGAAAATAACATCTACCCCTTCATGGTCCTCCTTTCAACCCACTACTTTTACGTAACTCTACATTTTATTTATTTGTCTATCTAATCAATTTTGTGTGTGTGTGTGTGTGTGTGTGTGTGTGTGTGTGTGTTTTTTTTTTTTTTTTTGAAATCTTTTTATATTGTAACTCCCTTTTGGTTTCTTAACATCACAACCACCACCGTAATATGCACATCCAAATCAATGGCATGCTCACATTCATGAAAATGTCTCCTGAATTAGGTGAAGTAGGTAATGGATGACATTAATTTGAGACCATTGTCTGTGCACAAGGCTAAAAAGTCTAACGCTCAGCTGGATCAATTATGTTTTGATTGTTCTTTGCCCTTTGAATATATGAGTAATAATTTGTTTTGAGGGAAAATTACACAGGATTTGATAATAAGAATAGGGTCAAACAGACTGAGGAACACAGTGTATACTTTGATGTAATAATGAATATGGTCACATTACTGATTAGGGATTTGTGTGGATTCTATTCAAATAATCCAAATTAATAAATGATACTGGTGTTTGAAAGACAAAAGTAACTGCAATTAAAATAAAACATTATTGTAGACATTAACAACTTAGCATATTGATGTATCCAACATTACTGAAAACATTCTGATATTAGTACTTTTTATATTTTATACTTTGATTATAAGAAGTACATTTATGTATACATTTTTTGAAATGGAAATATCCTTTTTTGATTTTGGTTTAGTTTGTTATCACACTTTTGAGGAACAAAGGAATATTAAGATTTATATAATAGTATAGCATGTAGTTTTTAATAATTGTTTGAACTTGGTAAACAGGCAAAAAGGAAACTCTTTACTGAAGAAGTGACTCCATGAGATTGGTCTATGGGAAAGTCTCTGTGAAATTTTCTTGATAGTCAATTGATGTGGGACAATCCTTGCTTCTGTGGGTAGTGCAATGCCTAGCCACTTGGGGCTAATGTGAAAAAAAATGAGAGAAAAGTAAAGAAAAGAGAAAAAAGAAAGAAGGAAGAAAGAAAGAAGAAAGAAAGGATGGAAAGGAGGGAGGAAGGAAGGAAGGAAGGAAGGAAGGAAGGAAGGAAGGAAGGAAGGAAGGAAGGGACTGAATATCCAAGATACAGTACCCAGAACTCAAAATTTCAACAAGCTGAAGGGCCCTAGTGAGGATGCCTCAGTCCCACTTGGGAGAGAGAAAAAAGCAACCATAAGAGGGGAGAGGGGAAGGGACCTGGGAGGGAAAGTGGAGAGGGGCGGGGGGAAGAGAGGAACCTGATATGGTATTAGGAGAAGGAAAAGGACTAAGATCCAGCATAAAGAATGGAAACAGGCAACCTTGGGAGGTAGGAGGTTGATGGGACCCTCCAGAATGCACCAGAGACCTAGGAGGTGAGAGTTTCAGGATTTAAAGGGAGGGAGCTTAGATGAAATGCCTGAAAGTCAGGAGAAGGAACTTATAGAGCCCACCTCAAGCAAAAAGGCAGGCCATCAAGTAAGGGTGGGGGTGGCCATCCTACAGTCAAAATTCTGACCCACAATTGTTCCTGTCTAAAAGAATTACAGGGATAGAAATGGAAAGGAGCCTGAGGAAAAGAAGGCCCAACAATGGGTCCAACTTGGGATTCAGCTGAAGGGGTGGTCCCAAGGCCTCTACTATTACTGAGGCTATGGAGTGCTCACAAAAAAGAACCTATCATGACTGCCCGAAAGACCCAACGAGAGCCTGAAAGAGTTAGATGCAGATATTTGAGCCCAACCAATGGAAAGAAGCTGCTGATCCCTGTTGTTGAATTAGGGAAAGGCTGTAAGAAGCTGAAGAAAAGGGTCATCCTGAATGAGGACCAGCAGTCTCAATTAACCTGGACCCCCAAGATCTCTCAAACACTGGACCAACAAAAGGCAGCATTCAACAGCTTATATGAGGCCCCCAACACATATACAGCAGAAGACTGCTGGTACCTAACCATCAAGAGCCTAGAGACTCCAGGGTGGGGTAGGAAGTGAGAGAGGAGGACATCCTAGTAGAGACAGGGGTCGGGAGGAGGAATGGGATGAGGAACAGTAGGAGGGTGTACTGGAGTGTAAAATAAATAAATAAATAAATAAATAAATAAATAAATAAATAAATAAATGATTTGCCCCAGGTCGCTCAGAGACCAGTCTGCACAGGTCAGCTCTCAGACTGCAAAGGGTAAGTAAGCAGACTTCTAAGCAGCACAGCTTCTGGGGCAGACCAATTTGTATCCCCTTCATTTCCTTTTGTTGGTGGTGGGTACGGGAGCAGGGCAGAGGGATGATAGAGGGCACTTTCAGGATAGTATTTAAAATGTAAATTAAGAAAATATCTAATAAAAAATAAAAAAAATAATAAATAGATAGATAGATAGATAGATAGATAGATAGATAGATAGATAGATAGATAGATAGATAATTTGAAAAATATAAAAAGGAAACCAAGATCTAGGTTGATCATGTGACTAAGCATAGGACTGTAAGCATCTTTTCCTGGTTGTCAGTTAAATGCATCTGGAATTATCACAAGGTACTCAGCAAACCTGTGAGACATTGTATTTTAATTAAATCATTTGAAGTGGGAAGAAACACTTCTAATCCAGATCTTTTGAAGTTGGAAGATAAATTAATCTAGGTAACACCTTCTGCTTACTACATAGATAAAGGACTTGGAAGAACCAAACTTGATTTCCCTGCTTGCTTGTTGCTTTCACTGACAATTCCTTCAGTGACATTACAGACTACTTCTTTATATTCTGATGTATGTAGAGGACAAACTGAGACAAAACTGAACAACTACTGGATTCTTGGACCTTTCATTGATATACAAACTTTTTAAATAGATAATAAATATACAAAATTATTATAATCACAATATATAATAAACATATGCTAAATATAGTATCTTTTATTATTGTATTATTTGTTTTTCTAGAGAACTCTAACTTATACAGATTTTGGTATCAGATGTAGTTCTAAAGCTGAGATATATAAAGATTAAATATTTTAAGTATCTACAATAGACTTTTTATTTTGGTAATACAGTTATTGATCTATCTACTGAGAGTTCAGAAATTAGTTAACTATGATTGTGTAGACTATTTCATGCAATTAGGGAGACAAATGCATTTAATTATTTTGATTTACCATTTCTGAGAGACAAGTTTGGTCATTCTGTATATCAAATTTGGGCTATTTGTAGAAAAATGATGATGCTGGTCATTTGCTCCCACCTGCTCTACAGAAAGTGATAAAGGAAAAGAATGAGCTCTGTGATACAAGAAACAGTTACCATTTCAGTTGAAGGACAACAATGGACTCTGTTAAAACTAACTGCTTCAAGTAGTACATGAACAGTCTTAAGCTGTGCTTCTGAGCCTTCTTAATGCTGTAACCTTTTAATATAGTTTCTCATGTTGTGGTGAGTCCCAACAGTATAATTACTTCAATGCAACTTTATAATTATTGTTTTTTGCTACTGTTGTGATTTATAATGTAAATATCTGATAAGCAGGGTATCTGATATGCAACTCCCAAAGGAGTCATAGCCCACAGGTTGAAAACCACTGTTCTAAATCTTTCTAAGTTTTCCCTGCAAGAGAATCCTGTCTTCAACAGTTATAGAGCTAAAGTTTTGAAAAATCAATCCAAAGCTTTCATTACAAATTTGTCAAATTATAGCAAAAATTCATGTCCCGGCCTTGCAGGGTATTCATGGTTAAAGTAAGGATATTAGTTGGTAAATAATGTTATTCTATAACTTAGTGTGTAGAGCAGTGTAGGATCATTGAAGGCAGAACCACTTCTGCTCAGTTTGATGGATAACATGCAGTGGCTTTAATTTCATCCTAATGTAACAGGGGTCAGATGCAAATATTGAACATCTGAATAGCAAGGTGCTTTTGGATATAGTAATGAGAAAGATGACAAAGAGGACATCTATGATGACCTAACTGAAATGGGTAGCACAGCTAAATGATTTTTATGGTAGTATGACTTGTATGAATTTTTTTTTAATTGGTTAATTTTCTATTTACATTTCAAATGTTATTCCTCATTCCTCATTTCCCCTCCGCAAACCCCTTGTCCCATCCTCCCTCCTTCTGTGAGGGAGATCTCCCACCCACCTCCCTACTCCTGCTTCACTGCCCTAGCATTCCCCAATGTTGGGGCACTGAGTCTCCACAGAAACGAGGGCCTCCCCTTCCATTGATGCCAGATAAAGCAACCAGTCCTCTGCTACATAAGCAGTTGGAGCCATGGGTCCCTCCATATGTACTCTTTGGTTGGTGGTTTAGTCCCTGAGATGTCTAGGGGATTTGGTTGTTTGATATTGTTGTTCTTCCTTTGGGGTTGCAAACCCTTTCAGCCTCTTCAGTCCTTCCCTGAACTCCTCCATTGGGGTCCCTGTGCTCAGTCTGATGAGTTGCTGCTAGGCGTAAAATTGATAAAAAAGAAAGAGAGAAAGAGAGAAAGAAAGAGAGAAAGAAAGAGAGAAAGAAAGAAAGAAAGAAAGAAAGGAAGGAAGGAAGGAAGAAAAGAACAGAAGAAAAGAAAAATAAAAAAAAGAAAAGAAGAAGAAAAGAAAACCCTATTGCCTCATTTCAATTATTGAATGAGTGAGGAAGAGAGGACCAGGGCTTGGTTTACTCATCATTGAACATTATATGGTTATGACCTGGAAGTGGACAGCTGCAGAATTACAACCCCTTTCTAGGACAAACCTGAAAGACTCCATCTAAAAGAAATCTTTACAGTGGCAAAATTTCTGGCAATTCCCATGGCTATGCATTTTGTTTGGAAGGAAAATTTACAAAAGTAAACTTTTTTTTCACCTGAAGTCATTATTGTCTTGGAGGCTTATTGTTGAATATGGTCACTCTCTCATTCTTCCTGATCTCTGGCTGGCTGGTTCAACCCAGCTGCTCTGGCTCAAATTCCTCTCCAAAATGACTGCTTCAATCTGGCTTCTCTCAACTTCTCAATGAATTACTCTGCTTGGCCTCAGACTACTCTGGCAATTCGCTCTTGTCTTCTAGCATGTTCTTATTCTCTGGCTTTAACTACCCCTGCTGGCCTGCACTGAATTACAAGAAATCATGAAGAAAACTCAACTCAACTCTACTGCACGCACTTCGCTGACTCCCAACTGACTGAAAACTGATTCAACTCCGAACTGACTCACTCCCAACTGACTGAACTCCCAACCTACTCAACTGAACTGAACTGACTGACTAAGGCAACTAAGCTCACTGGACCCGGATGCCTCTCACTTCAGGCGCTGCTTTTTAAAGTCACCTCTCTTTGCTGTCTGGTCTAATGAGAGTTTGGCATGTCTTATCACTGACTCATCCTGTCAGTTATTTCACTGAATGACCACTTTGTCTGCTGCTCAACTAAATGTTACTTTCAAGCATGGCTGCTTCCTTCTACAAACTATCTTTACTTACATTGTTAGGGATCAAAGATGTATACCAAGGTTATTTATTCCAGTCAGATCATACAGTGGTCTAGTGCTTCTCTGCATTCTGGAAAATTATACAGACCTGGCAGATCTTTGGATGTTATCCCTTGACAGAGCAGCCAGCCATGTTGCTGGTTTTAAATTCCTCTACAAGAAATGGCCAGATGTGTTATTTGGTTCTGAATCAAAGGCTAAAGCCAATGTGTTGGAAAAATTAATGAGAAAGGTATCTGAGGAAAAAAGTATGAATACATCTTTCCAAATGGACAAAGAATGAAGCTATTTGCATACAATATAAAGGGTCATCAAAAGGTTGTGTGCCCTGAGAGGGAGTTCAATAATCAATTAGGTAGGATGACCCTTTTGGTGAACATTATGGCCTCCTATCTCAGCCACCCTTGTCATAGCCTACTGGGACCATGAACAAAGTAACCATGGGAGCAGAAATGAAGGTTCTGCTTGGAAACCACAACATGGATCTCTAGTTACCAAGACTGACTGGCTACAGTTGCTATTAAATTTCATATCCTCCAACAATAGAGACAAATGCTAAGCCTCAGAGACAAAAATCAACCTTTGTGGTGTAGTCAGACAGCACCCCATATATGCTTTGAATCATTTTCGTATATATGGTATAGTTTCTTCCACAACCAGGGCCCTTGAGTCCAGAAATCAATGGGTGGAAAGGAAATATTTCTACTCAATATTTCTAGTGACCCACTGGGGTATTTTTGGCTTCTTGTTACAGTATCCTTTAGTTCTGCTGGCCTAGTAATTTTGGTTAAAAAATGGGGACTGCACATGCCAGGAGTTATAACAAACATTCCATTGAAGTAGAAGCTTAGAGTTTCCCTGGGCCACTTCGAACTTCTGAAACCCTTAAGAAACCATGATAAGAAAGGGATAAGAGCACTAGTATGGGTATATGATGAAAATTACAAAACAGAGATTGTATTGCTTCTCTAGAGCAGAGTAGAAAAGATTACTTCTGGAGTGTAGGCGGTCCTTTATGGCATCTCTTGATATTACCACGCCTTGCGGTTGAATAAATGGGAAACTATAACAGCATAATTCAGAAATGATTAAAAAGAGCACTGACCCTTCAGAAATGAAGATACAAATTACCTATCTAGGAAAATAAGAAAGCCCTGATGAGGTTCCATCTGAGAATGGAGAATATTCAAAATTAGTAGGAGAGGAGACTAATTATAAATACCAGCTGAGGCTGAAAAGTTGCAGAAATAAGGAATATAAGTGACACTGGGCTTTTGGTTTTATTTTTTTAAGAATGTGTGTAGGTTTTTATAATTTATTCTTTTATTTCCTTTTTATGTAAGTAGTACCTATTAACAGAGGATCAGTTATTATCATATTTAAGTTTGAGATATTAAGAAAAAAATCACACATGGGACATGGATACATTTTTATAATTAATATTTATGTTTGTGGTTATAACAGGGATAGTTAAATCATGCTGGTATAATTATGGCCTAGCTATTGTTTCACTTAGAAATTAAGCATGACATAAGGAGATATGATTGTTTGTCAAGTTAATAAGAGGTAGACTTGTGATAGCTATTCTTGGTTATCAACTTGACTACACCTGTAATTAACTAAACCCCAAGTAGATGCATATATCTATGAGGAAATTTTTATTTTAATTTTATAATTTGAAATGAGAAAAGCCAAATTTAATATGTACTATTGGTAGAAATGTACATCTTTAATTTTATCACACTGTCTATTTGAGGACAGAAGCATGCTTTCTTTGGCTGCTGCTTCTTACTCTGAATGACAAATGCATTCTTTCACTAGCATTAAAAGACTACTTTGGGATTCTGCTGTATACTGAAGGCCATCAAAGAAGTCAAGACGCTTGGACTGAACAGCTACTGAATGATTTCTTGTACTTTTGGTTGATAAAACAACCAGTTTTAATAGCTGGAACATGACATCTAATCCATTTTAAAATTTATTTTATCTATAACATGTATGTTTTATCTGTAACATATACTATTTATCTATATGATATAAGAGGAATATATATATATATATATATATATATATATATATATATATATATATATGATATAGCTGTGAGTATGTGTATACAATATATCTCCGTTATCTATCTTATACAAATATATCTTTATTCATTCTATCTGTTCTGTTTTTCTATGGCATGCTGGTTAATATAGCAAAATTACTCTATGTTCTTTACTTCAGTTCCAGACTCTAGGTCCTACTTTAAGTTTCTTCCCTGATTTCTTTCAATTATAAATTGTGTCTTGGATTGAAAAGATGAAGTAAGTCCATTTATTCACAAGTTGCTTTTCATCAAGATTTTTATTATGTTTTACATACATGTCATAAGAATCATAATGTGGCAGCACTCTTACCAAGCCATATTTTCCTTAATAAGGTAGAATAATCATGTGCTTTCATGTACAATGACTAACAATCATTGAATCTAATTTATATTTCATTGGATTTATTTCTTTTCATTTATGGTAACATTTTTAATATTATAAGTGATTTTTTCTGCTAAAAAGACATTCTTTACATGAATCTTTTCATACTTGTTTGATCTTTCCAATATAATCAATTTGCAAGTAGAACTGCTTCAACAAATCATCCTGAAGAAATTTTTTCTTTGATATTCATTATACTCTGTTAGGCAGTGTCTGTGTTTTATCATCCTTTTTGTTAAAGAATAATGATAAACCTTTCTAATTTCATTATTATTATGAGATAAAGCATCACATCTGAACATTAATTAATATGATCATGTTTTATATTCATGCTTAGAGACATGCTGAATTTTATTGATTTCTAGCTTAGCTTATGAAAATGTACCTTACAAATTGTACTCATCTTGTTAAAACGTAAAATCATTTCTTAAGACACTGCAGATATTTGAAACTGTATGTAGTATAGCAACTTTTGTTTATGTGTACATATACATAGTCTGAATGTATTTCTCACATTTACACAACTATGACAAAATTGAATTTATAATCTACTCAGTAATTAATATGAAATGGTTAATAATTTTAAAATTAATATGAATATATAAGTATACTATTAAAATTAACTTAAATTTAGTGAACATTTGTTTCTGTAATGAAATGGATAAAAGTTATAGAGTGAAATAGACTGTAGGAAAATCAATCCACAAGAAAAGTGACTACATAAGAATGTATATTGTTATTTTCTGCAATTCTCTCCCAGTAAGAATTGAGTCCTCAGGCTCATAGTGAGAAGTACAAAATTATTTTTTTTTTACTTTTCTATAATTGCTTGCAAAGTTAGTTTTTATAACTTCTTGTGCATTAAATTTACAATGTATATGCTTTTAGACAAATATGCATTTCTTCCATATTTTCAATTCTAATAATATTTTATGTAATTCAGGATGAACTGTTCAGATACTTTTGGATTTACTCAAGCTCATTCTTTTCTTTTGGGGGAAAATAAGCAATTGTACTTTATCACTGATATTTATGATTGCTTTAACCTCAGCATGACCCATTGCATGGACCAATGGCACAGAAATTGGTACTGGAGATGAGAAAGTGCTATAGAATATGATACATGAAAGTATTTTAAGAAGCAGAGGAATGTCTTCAGAAATAATTTTGGAAACCAGAATGATGGCAGTCTCAGTCATCTAATAACAAATAGTAGCTCCATGCCTCCACATTGTTACTCCTGAAACCATGAGATGGCATATGTTGATTTCTCCTGCCTCCAGATAGCAATGGAAAGAACTCAGAAAAGAAAGGATTGATTTATATCCTGCATGAAAGGAAAATAAGGAACTTTGTCTCTAAAGTTTAAGGAACTTTATAATCTGAATGGTAGTTCTTATATGACTAATGTTAGAAGAAAAATAAGGAGCATGGTGACCTAAATTTCAAAAAGGAAAAACAACCTGAGAAAAAACATTTTAGCAAGAAATCTAATATTGAAATCTCTACATTCTGATGGTTAATTCCTAAATGGATCACTTTCTCAATTGGACGAACTGGCTCTAGAAAAAGTAGGTTAATAATGGATATTTCACCATGTCAAAATATATGTAATTGTGTTGACAGTGCTAAGTTACCAGAGCGGTATTAAATTGATGTATGTTTCCCAAATTATTATTTTTTTTTATTCTACGGGACAAGGCTCCATTATAGTTTATACTTGGCACATCTATGTTGAATGTATCAGTGTGGATACGAAGAAATGTGTATGACGATGCCAAGTACAGCAGATGCTGGCATTAGATCTCTTTCCCTATAATTCTAGGTGTTTTGGCTCACCTAGCTGCCCAGCAATCCCCCAGCAGAGGTACAGAATATCAAACTATCCTCTGTTTTTACATGGCACTCAAGGTCATCAAGCAGGTTAGCCCTAAGCCATCTTGCCAGCATCCATGCTAAAAGAACTTTTTGTACTAAAAGTTCTTTCTGTACAGCAGTATAACTTTAATATAAAATAAAAGAGAAGCAGCATCTCACATGCACCTATATTTTTCCATGGATCTTGATGATTTCTCTTTAGAGCATGGGAAAAAAATTAACCTACATCTGTTTATAATTTTCATAAAATGTGTTACAATTTAATTAGCTTTTGACTATTTTATTGATATACATTTCTATAAACACAAAATTATGATATCAAAGATAGATAGATAGATAATGGATAGAGAAATAGAGAGATGGCAAGCATATGATAAATGGCTGAAAACCAACAGCAAATTTTTAAATATTTCATATATAATTTAATGAAACAATCTTTGTTTCTATGGGGATAATTACATATAAATATAATTCAAAATAATACTGACATCACCACAAGCATCATAATGAATAGCTTGATGTAAATTGGCAGTGAAAGTAAAGGATGATGATTGAATTATGGCATAATGTAATAACCATTATCAGAAAGAGACATCTCAAGCTCCTATAAAACTAAATGCAATTTCTGTCACCAATAGATGGAGTAGCAAGAAGACAGGACCAGAGGCAGGTGAAAGAGCTAAAGGGACAGACACAGGTCAAGTAATATGTGAAATTTTATCTGCCTCGTGAGTGAAGGAGTCCTTACTGAAAACAAGAACAAAAACAAGGGCTAATATTTCAAAATATTAAAATTATACCAATACCCTGTGAGTCTTTGAGCTTTAGATTGAATATTCAATCTTAATAGGAATGTTATGCCCAACTACTATATCNTGTGTGTGTGTGTGTGTGTGTGTGTGTAATTGAATTGCTTATGTTCTTCCACTATATGGATTCCCTGGATTAAGTTCAGGTACTTATGCTTGACAGTAAGCATCTTTATTTGGTGAATCACTTTACCAACTCTCTAACCAAATTTTAATATTGTATCTGTATTTTACCATGAAATAAGTAATAATTTTTTATTTTCAAAAATAACAGTTATGGATATAAAATGCAAGTTTATTATTAATTACTCTAAATTTGTGCATGTAGGCTGACTGAATGATTACATTGTTTTTCAGTAGTCCAAGCAATCCTCTGAAAGGCAGTTAAGAACTTCATTTACAGTCAATAACATCTTAATAATTCAGCATACAATGCATAGTTAGTATTACAGAAAGGTGGGCATTGCTAGCATTATTCAATGTGTCAGAACATTGTTTCATTGTAAGTCAAAAGGATTAATCTGTGTACTTTGTATATAGAATATTTGTAGAATCTTTAGTAAAAGACAAATGAGTAAAAACATAGTATGTCCAGCCCTTCGTGCATTTCTAATTTAGTATATAATATAAATATTATTTATGGACTTTAAAAGAAACTTACTTACTGACAAAGAAGAATTAAAACCATAATGATAATACCAAACTAAACAGAATACGCAACAGGAAGAACTTAATCTGTATGATACATTCTTCAGTTGAATCGAAGAGAAAAAGCAGATTTGATTTATAGTTGTCATCATTGAAATTAAGATTCTACACATTTTCACATCCTCAATATCAGTCTAAAAGCTTATTTGCATGTCTATTCTCGGGTGGTGTAAAATTACCCTGTATGGTTAAGTGATGTGACAGTGGTTGTTTTTGATGTCTGTTCTGTTCTGCCTAACCTCCATGTGCTCAGTATCTATAAAGAAAGGGGAACATTTAAACTCCTATCTATTCTGTGTCTACTGGCTTGTTTTGTGTTTTGTTAATGCTTGAGGTTGTTATCCAAAATAAAGCGTAGTTACTATGAACCATTTCATGGAGCTATTAGTATATGATGTTTACAAACAAACTTTACCAAAGACAGATACCCTGACTAAATATAGTTTAATTTCAGCATCTATTTACCAATTTATTAATATATCAATCTTCTGTTTATTTTGCATGTCTCAGAATCTGAGGATACAGATGTGAATATGTGCATGAATTGCCAAGCTTATGTTATTTGAATGCTTATGTATGGTCACAGATAGTAAATGAGTAAAGAAATGTCATGGTTATTACAGAAATGACAACATTTGACACTGAATAGTGACAGAAATCATACTATATAACTACTTCAGAGGATTGGAGGTCTCTGTGAAGAAATTATGTTTGGAACATAAGCCAAGTCCTTGAGCATCCTNTGACTTGTTATTCAATTAACCACATGGAATAACACTAACAATTTCTCTTGATTTTGAAATAATTAAAAATTGATTTATTTGGTTGTTTTCTTTTTTGTAATTTTATACCAAAGGGGGGGAAATCATATATTTCCAGAAAGATGCATCTTTAAATCAAAAATCAGAGAAGTACTCAATTATGACTGCATAGGAGAATTAAGGAGAGTTAAGGACTGCAAAAACAAACAATTACATTGTGGTCAACGTTTGTTAAATAAATTCAACAACATAGAATTCTGAATTGTCCACAGTATGTATTACCCCTTTCGGTTTGTGAACTAATATGGTTTCAAGATGTCTTAAGCCAGAGGGAAAACAGAAAAGATCAGGCTAATTAAAACCTGAAATGCCTAAATAGATGCAAAAAAATTGAAATAATTCCTTGTATCTTATCAAACTACCATGGATTAAAGCTGGGTTTCAACAACAGACCCCCCCCCCAAAAAAAAAAAGGCCTTCACACTCATGGAGGTTGAACAACATTTTAAGCAATAATTTCTGGGTCATGAAAGAAATGAACAAAGAAATTAAAGACTTCCTAGAATTTAATGGAAATGAAGACACACCACACCCATATTTATGTGACACAAACGAAAGCAGTGCTAGGAAGAAAGTTCATAGCACTAAGTGTCTCCATAAATAAATTACAAAGTTCTCATACCAGTAATCTAAAATTACAATAGAAAGCTTAAGGGGGGGAAAAAAAAGAAGAAGAAGCAAGCACACCAAAGAAGACTAGAAGACAGAAAATACTCAAAATCAAGCCAAAATTCAATCAGAAACAAAGAAAACAATTCAAAGAAGAAATGAAACCAAGAGCTGGTTCTTTGGAAAAAAAAAAAAAAACAAAAAAAAACCAAAAAAACAGTAAGACAGAGAATCCCCTGGCCAAACTAATAAAAAAGCAGACTGACAGTATCTAAATAAACAAAACAAGAAATGAAAAGAGAAGAAATTCAAAGAATCATTCGGTTTTACTTCAAAAGTCTATACTCCAAAAAATTGAAAAAATCTAAATGAAATGGAAGGTTTTCTAGACATTTACCTCTTACCAAAGTTAAATCAAGATCAGATAAACCAGTCAAACAACACTATAACCCCTAAAAAAATTAAAGTCAGTAAAAGTTTCCCAAATCACCCCAAAACAGAAAAGAAAATAAGAAAAGGAGGAAAGAATTACATAATTGGCCGAATTGTGGTCGTGAAGCTCAGCGGAATGGCACTTGCCAAGTATGTATTAGGCTCTTGGGCAAAATTTTCATGCATGCATGCATGCGTGCACACACACACACACACACACACACACACACACACACACACACATGCACCACATGACAGAAAGACACCACCAAGTGGGTAGAGAGCTGGGAGGAAAAGGAGGAAGAATCAAGGGGAGTAAATGAGAGAGAAAAGGTAAGAGAAGGAGAGAGAGAGAGAGAGAGAGAGAGAGAGAGAGGAAGAGAAGAAGAGAAGAGAAGAGAAGAGAGGTGGGGGGAGGGGAGGCGAGGCGAAGAGAAGAGAAGGGAGGGGTGAGGAGAGAATGAAAAGAAAGGGAGGGGAGGAGAGGAGAGAAGAGAGAGGGAAGAGAAAGAAAACCACATTTAAAAAATGATATCTGAAGCATCTTTAAAGTTCAATAGAAGCATGAAAAAGGAGAATGAAAAAAAAAATGAGGATTTGTGGGCATTGTACGCTGTGTGAAATATGAACCATTCCTTATGACCTTCCATATGTTAAAAAAATTGGATGTATGTTTGTCTAATCTTCACAAGTCTTGAAACACAAAAAAGAGTTGATTCTCAGTACTTTACTGAGCTCTTATCTCAGCACAGGAAATGACTATAAGCAAGATGAATTGGAGATCTCTTTATCTAAAGCTTTTATACTTTTCTCAGCTCTTTCACTTTTGCTTATTGAACAATCCCTTAATTCCAAGACAAACCAATTCTATTTAAACCTGTAACCATCTTTAAGGATAGTCAATTACAACTTCCAAATTATTATAAACAAATGGGCAGCAATGACAAATTTGACTGTAAACACAGAACTCTAAATTCTTATCTCACACCCTAACTTAGAGGTCATATATACTTCCATCAAATAAGGTTATTTGTATGGAACTTCAGAGTGATGGAATTGAATGTTATAAAAAAGAATGACTTGAACTAATGATATTCTGAGCGATTTAGTCAATGAGAAAAAAAATAAAAGAAGTGTTTGCAGGTGCAGGAAAACTAAAAATAGTAACTTTGATTTACTCTTTAATAAGTCATTAATAAAGTATTTTAACTTAAACAACGACAGCAGTTTTAATTTTCTTTAATGTTTAAATTTCTTATATCACAAAACAAATTATTTATAAAATTATTTGAAATAAATAGATTTATGAATTGTCCATATCACATAAATATATAAAAAGAATCGATCAATAAATGCTTAAACTGCTAATATTGTTTCCATCACAGTATTGTTATTTTCTACCACTTGTTTAGAAAAACATTATCAGCTAAATTTTTTGGTAAAGGAGTTATTGGTTTATTTATTTTGTTAAAATATGAGATCATACTTATATATAAATTTAAAGTTCTTATTAAATCCCTTATGTTTTCTTTTAAAATAGACAGAGGAATTGCATATTCACTATCACAAATCTTCAGAAATATTTCCCAAATCTGAAAATATAGACAAGGCAGAAAGTCTCAATGAATGCACATATAAATAAGGCAAGATTAATCACTCCCCAAACAAGAAAGCTTCTCAGAATCGCTTATCTGCCTTGTCCTATTTTGAATTCCCCTTTGAATCAGAGATGGAACGAGGAATATTACATTGTCAGAATGCCTCTGACCCAGAGGCTCATCTATGTTCCTTCCCACAGGATACACAGTTAGGAGTAATAGTGTCATTTCTGGTGTCACTTTGTCCTCTTTTTCATAAAGGTTTCAGCACTAATGAATACATGTATTTCAGCCTCACAAACCTTAACAAATTCTGGGGGAAAAACCTTGCTTGCTGCTGTTACTCTTACACCATTTCCTAAAAATATAGTTATGGTATGCAGTGATTATTGCAAAAAGCTAGTTATCCTTAAGGGAGGAAAGAACAAGCTTTCTACACTCCTAAAACATGACTCGAACCCTTCATTTTTAAGCTGTTCCTACTATCTAGCTCAATTTCACATAAAAGAACTTTTAAAAGTATTTCTAAACGTCCTCCATGATAGAAAACACATGACAGCTTCATTTCTATAGCATCCTTGATAGAAATCTGTATCTGTTATTTTGGTTTTCCTTTTTGTTTATTTTATTTTATTTTCTTCACAAGATTCTGTCTTGAACATGAAGAGTATTCTTTTTTATGTCTTTGGTTCAAGCATTATGAGGAAGGTCACATAGCCACAAGCTTGACTGAGTGAATAAAAGATAAATCATATTGTTATAATCCCTTATATGGGAGGCATTGGTACAGAATGTGCTTCTGGCCAATAATATCTCTCTTACTATTTTTGGTCATAAAGTTACTGGAACTCTTAAAGCAAGTGAAAGCAATGAAGATTCCAATTTTAAAAAGCCTTCTTTGCTTCTTTGGTTTCTTACCTGACTGTAAATGGTCTGAAGGAGACAGTATTAATGCCATCTCATAGAGTAATATGAATGCCCCATGTGAGACAGTGGGAAGAGGGTTGTTCACTGAGCCACTTGCAACAAAGAGCAAGGGTTCCTTAGTGACTCATTAGAGACAGATAAGCATAGACAAAATTGCAAAATCCTAAGAGTTTGTTATTTTGCCATACTGAAACATACTCACTACGGTTTCAAAAATTAGACTGGCAAAGTTAAGAGAATATTTTAGGGACATTGTTGGGAAGCAAACATTAATTGATGTTAGATGAAAGAAAAATGATTTGAACTGTCTATCTATCTGCACTGCTTTCTTTGAGGACATATCATTACATCATTTTTTAAGTACTTGATGTGTTTGTTGCTCTGGTAGCCTAACAAATGAAGAGCTAGGCAGATTGAATTAAATTATATTATACCTTCAACATAAATATATGTTTAGCAGTCTTTGCCTAATGTTTATTTTAGAATGGAAGAGAAAGGGGTGGTGACATGAAAGAGAGAGAGAGAGAGAGAGAGAGAGAGAGAGAGAGAGAGAGAGAGAGGTTACCAAAATATTCACTTCTTTTGGCTCAACTGAATCTTGAGCTTCACTCCCACAAAGTATTTATTTATTTATTTGTTTGTTTGTTTGTTTGTTTATTTATTTGTTTATTTATTTATTTATTTAGGTTTTTCGAGACAGGGTTTTTCTGTATAGCTCTGGCGGTCCTGGAACTCACTTTGTAGACCTGGCTGGCCTGAAACTCAGAAATTCACCTGCCACTGCCCCACAAGGGCTGCGATTAAAGGTGTTTGCCACTACCATCTGGGGCCCCATGGTTTTTCTTTAGGTCCCTATTCACAGCTTTGAAATCACTGACAAATTTAACCTCTTAGTTACCTAGTTATGCATTTCCTTCTCCTCCTCCTCCTACTCCTCCTCCTGCTCCTCCTCCTGCTCCTCCTCCTTTATCTTCTTCAAAATTCCTGTTGAAAACAGTTTACTGTTTCTTTAAAAATATTGGTCTATTTCTTTCAGTTACAATATTTCTAGTTGTTTTATGTCAGTTCATCATACATTTTCTGTCTCATTTTGGCAGCATAGAATATGGAATTTCAGGTAGTATGTTTTCTTTCAATGAGAGAGCAGCTCATTTCCCTCCCACAAAGTGTGAGGATGAGATGTTGTTGCATAAGCAGTAGAATAGAGCAAACACTGAAAACTCTATTGTCTTTTCAAATTGCCCCATCATAGGAGTGATAAGTGATTGAAAGGAGCCATGTAAATATATTATTATCATCTATATACTAACATGGTTAATTGTTCCTTCAAGCTACACAAAAAAAAAATTCCCCACTAAAAAGAGACTAATTGTCAGGGGTGGAAAGATGGCTCTGTAGTTAGGGGTACTTGTTTCCCTTCTAGATATCTGTATTGAAGTTCAATTCTCAGCACACACAGTGAGTGGTTTTTGATCACATGTTAACTCTAGCTAACACTGGATCCACTACTCTCCCATGGTCACCCACCCAGAGACATCTTTTCAACATATAAAATACACAGGGCTGTTATTTTTTAGAAGGCTGGTTGATAAAGACATGAATGGCTAAAAGTATAAGCATTACCAGAGGAAGACAAACAGAGACAGAGACAGAGTAACATGGAGACGAAATATACAGAGAAAAACAGACAGAGACACAGCAAGACATTCTGTTTTAATGAGCACTTGAATTTTCTCCGATTAACCTGTTCATTTTATGACCATTTTCTCAATGATGCTGATTGTCAAAAGTGTTTGATTTTCATCTCTTCTTTTATTAAAGTTCACTTTCTATTTATCCAGGATCATGAAAGCTTTTCTTTCAGTATATTTATCACATAGTCATTTGGTTTCTCTACCAGTCTGTGGCCCCATCCAAACTATAATCTTTGTTTTGTTCTGGAGAGATGAAAAATAAATATATTTTTTATCATCTGTAGAAAACATCATGCCTGAGCTATCCATTACCAAAGGCATCTTTTAAAAAGGAAAGCATTCAATTTTAGTGAATATAACTTTGCCTGGTACCAGGAGATTCCGAAATGAAGAGGCCCCCAATAGAGAACAGTTTGTACCACTATATATTTTAATGAAGTGTGGACAGTTGCAGATATAATAGATTATATAGACTAAGGAGGCACCAAGCAAGGCATATTTATTTATCTTATCTCTGTCTTTGCTTTCTTTTCTGGGGTATAGAGAGTGCCTCTGTGGGATGAAGACCTGCTACTGCAGAGGACCACGAGAGGATTCTTTTCCTCTGAAAATACAGTGGCAGAAGCTTAGAGACACAAGCCTAATTCTGATATGTTTTCAAGTGTCAAAACTTCGTTCGTATTTACCCTGAATATTGCAATTTCTATTATTATAACAATCACCAAATTACTGCCCCTTTATCCCTAAAGAATTAATATTGTTAAAAGGTAAGTAAAATAATATCATTTGCCATTACAGACTGCTGCAATCACCTGTATTACTTTTCAATTCCCTTTGTAACATTAAGGATGTAATGGTTCAAAGCTACACGAATTAGCTTCCCAATCTCAGTGTCATTGAGGCAGTTGTCTGAAATGAGTCTATTAGGGCTAGAATTAAAGTGCTATCTGAATTTCTGAGTGCTCATTGAAAATGTATTTTCTGGCTCTTACCAGTTAGGATAGGCCACCTTCATGCCTTAGCTTGCAGCTATCCATCCATATGTAAAGCTGCTTGCCTAGTCAAATATTCTTTTACAGACTTGATTTTCTTTCTTCCTTCTAATAACCAGAGTGATCACATGCATCCAGCCAGAATACCACTCATCTCAATATCATTAACAACATTGGCACATTTTAATTTCACACATAAAATAACGATTCATAGATTCTAGAGGCAACACTCTAGGCATGTTTACAGGTTAAAATTCCATGTATTATATACTCTCATCTAATTGAAGTAAAAAATACTATTCTTTAATATTATTGAACCTATGAAGAGGAGACACTGCAAAAAAACCAATCAGTGATATTGTATTCCTGAGATTGTATCAATGAGAACATGGCAACTTTAGATATAAAAAGACTCTGTTTATGACTAAGAATAAGAAATTGTTTATAAATAATACCAAATAATAAATATAATATCAAAATAACAACAATTTTCAACTATATTTTAATATATGTATATTTTATTTGTTTTGATAATTCCATATGTGAGAACTATACTTACATCATTTTCTCCTTATCTCTTCTCTCTCCAACTCTTCCCATGTGTTCCAAATCATTCTCAAATTCGTGGCCTCTTATATTTTAATTATTATTGTAGACATAATTTATGACAAAACCCAGAGATTTCATTCTGTGTTTCTCATAAACATATTTATACCTGATTCCTGTCATTATCAGGGAGATAATCCTTAGGTCAGACTGATTCTACTTCTCACATAAGTCATAAATACCGCATAACTCTTCATCTAAAGGTAGAGCCTTCTGACTGTTCCCCCATCCACATTGACCTACCAATTGTTGGTGACTCTTTTCAGGTTTTGTTTAGACCATAATATTCTTTAGATTTCATGGATTTGCTTACCCTGTTATATATAGAAGACACTGTATCACGACAGATACTTTGATTTGTGACTCTTATAATATTTCCACTCACTTCTCTATAATATTCTCTGAGCTTCTGGTGTATGCATGTGTTGTAGCTGTTCTCTGTATCTTGACCAGCTGTATCCTTCTCTAATCTACCTCAAATAGCAGCTACTTTGATGAGCATTGAGACTTATAACTAAAGGTTTGGAGTCATTTTATTTTATTTTATTTTTACCTTATCATCTTTTTATATTGAAGGATTTTTTAAAATGCAGTTTTGTTTCTTTTCCAAGGCTTATAAAATGGTTTAAAATACAGCTCAGTAGCAGACTGTATGCCTAGCATGTGTGAAACTGAATAAATAAACAATTAAGGCACATATAAAACAGGATTCATAGTAAGAAAAGAAACAGATGTTTGTTAGGACCCATAAAGGATTTGGTTCAATGAACCCGTGGGCACATAAGTCTGAGAATAATCATCTTATTATACAAGGTGTACAGTGTTTGCACATAATTTCATATCTCTCTCTCTCTCTCTCTATATATATATATATATACTATAAATGATATCTGTGTTGATTTTAACAAAAATTGTACATTTTTGTAAGTTTAAATGTTAATATCTTGTTTAGAAAACAAGTTATGTACAAGTTTAGTCTAGAGATTTGAAATTATAATTTAATTTCAAGATTTCTCCCTTCCTTTCCCTCTCTTGAAAACCCCCTATATACCAATTCCAACTCTCCATCAAATTCATGGCTTTTTAAAACTAGTTGTTATTATATGCATACATGTATGCATATATACATATATTTTTCTAAATATGGACTGCTCAATCCATATAATGCTCGTGGTATGTGTGTTTTTAGGGTTGACATCTTGGTAAGATATAGCCAACTGTTCTGCTTTTCCCTGGAGAGGGAGGGTCACATTTCCCACCCCTTGCAGTCTTCACAGCTACAATTCTGTGTGTAGAGTTGAGGTCTCATAGTGTTTTCTCTGTCAAACTTTTAAGATCACCATTTATAGGTGTTGTAGATATGTAGTACACAACAAAAACCAACATATCTCGGTACATATAAACATGAAATAAGTAACATGTTCATGACAACCAATTGCTGTTTAATTGAACCTAAGGCCCATTTAACATAGGAAAAAATAATGTCCAGCACTAGAAACCTACTCACCTTTTCCCAGCTAGTGACATAGCAGAGATTAGAAGGAATCTTTTATAGACCAACGTAATTCCTTACTATATCCTAAATCTCATTGTTATGCCACCTCTCATCAAAGAAGTCTGCCTTTACAGAAAATGGAGACCAATACAGAAAACCACAACTGTACACAATGCAGAGATGAAAGGAATGTGGAAATCGTTGTCTGAATAGGTACCATTATATTAGAGCTCTTGTATTTACAACTAAGGAAACGTGGGAAAAAAAGAGTTGGGAATATTATAACATCCAGAATACTAGAAAGGTGACTGTAAGACACCTTTTTCTAGAAAAAGGCATAGAAACAAGACTGGCAAAGCCAATGGATGTGTTAATGTGGAAGGATACAATGCCCTTCAACAAAAAAACTACAGTCATACAATGACTTCTCATAAAAGAAGAATTAGAGCAATGGTGGTGCACGCCTATAATCCCAGCACTTGGGAGGCAAAGACAGGCAGATTTCTGAGTTCGAGGCCATCCTGGTGTACAAAGTTACTTCCAAGACAGCCAGGGCTACACAGAGAAACCCTGTCCCGAAAAAAAAATAAATAAAATAAATAAAAAATAAATAAAATAAGAATTAACCTTCCCTATGCATGAACCCTCTTTTTGGTTTTCCAATGCAGAGTGGTCAGCTCTGAAATCATAAGCACATATATTATAAAAACCGACTATACACATTTTTATTTATTTATTTATTTATTTGTTTGTTTATTTATTGACACATCTGCATATAAATGTTTAAAGAGAATGAGATTATTAATTTGAGAGTGGGTGCATATGATAAATTGCAAGAGAGAGATTTGGGAGATAACAGGACAAATGGGAGGATTTAAAATTACACAATTCCTCTTCAATGAAGACACATTAAAGTAAAAACTTAATTTTAATCTATAGATAGTATAGTCCTTGATGGGAAATAACAAAATCTAGCTCCACCTGAATTTTAATAAAAATTACATGAATGATCAAACATAACAAAGTAGCTTAGTTATTTTGAATATAATTTAAAAATACATAATTATTTCCAGACTCAATGAATACAATGAATAGCTGGTGTTAAAGAAAGTATAGCATATTTAGACAGCTTCTATTCTGCCAGTGGGTATATAACTTATATAATCAGTATGGGAAGGAAAGTCAGTGTTTCATAAAGTGACTATGAATGTAAAAATTTATCTCAAATTGTATTATAAAAATATAATAAACTGGGCATACTTTATGAGTTCTATTAGAGCTCACAAAGTAAAAATATAGAGTGAGATTTAAGTGTTTAAGTTAAAGACTATCATAATGCTGCAGAAGATTACTTGGAATCAAGATGTTGCAAGACTTTCTTTGTCCTGCTACCCCAGCCCCAAATTAAAAAAAAAAAAAAAAAGGAAAGGAAAGGAAAGAAAGGAAAAGAAAAGGAAAGGAGAGGAGAGGAGAGGAGAGGAGAGGAGAGGAGAGGAGAGGAGGAGAGGAGAGGAGAGGAGAGGAGAGAAGAGAAGAGAAGAGAAGAGAAGAGAAGAGAAGAGAAGAGAAGAGAAGAGAAGAGAAGAGAAGAGAAGAGAGAAAAGAAAAGAGAAGAGAGAAAAGAAAAGAAAAGAAAAGAAAAGAAAAGAAAAGAAAAGAAAAGAAAAGAAAAGAAAAGAAAGAAGGGAAAGAGTTCTCTCTATATTCTTTCCTGGACTGAAAGAAATCCTTATAAAGAAATACAATATTGTATGCATCCTATTAATATTTGACTAGGCATAATCAAAGCAAGGAAAAAGAAAAAAAGATGACCCACATTGCTTCACCTGGGAACACAAATACTTCAGCTAGTTTGGGGAGAATATCACTGAAGTAGCATTATCTAAAAGGACAGTTTTTTTTCAATTCTTAAAAGGAATAATTATCAGGGTCCTTTCAGCAATGTCCTGCTGGCATATGCAGTAGTGTCTGCATTTGGTGGCTGATTATGTGATGGACCACCTGGGTGGGGCACTCTCTGGATGGTCCATCCTTTCATTTTAGTTCCACACTTTGTCTCTGTACTTCCTTCCATGTATATTTTAATCCCTATTCTAGGGAGGAATGAAGTGTCCATGCATTGGACTTTCTTGATTTTCTTGTGTTTTGGAAATTGTACTTGGGTATTCTAGGTTCCTGGGCTAATATCCGCTTAACAGTGAGTGCACATTAAGTGACTTCTTTTGTGATTGGGTTACCTCACACAGGATGATATCCTCCAGATACATCCATTTGGTCAAGAATTTCATAAATTCATTTTTTTAATAGCTGAGTAGCACTCTATTGTGTAAGTATACCACATTTTCTGTATCCATTCCTCTGTTGAGGGACATCTGGGTTCTTTCCAGCTTCTGGCTATAATAAATAAGGCTGCTATGAACATAGTGGAGCATGTGTCCTTGTTACCAGTTGAAATATCTTCTGGGTATATGCCCAGTAGAGGTATTGCTAGATTTTTCGGTAGTACAATGTCCAGTTTTCTGAGAAACCGCCAGACTGATTTCCAGAGTGGTTGTACCAGCTTGCAATCCCACCAGCAATGAAGGAGTGTTCCTCTTTCTCCACATCCTCGCCAGCATCTGCCATCACCTGAATTTTTGATCTTAGCCATTCAAACTGGTGTGAGGTGGAATCTCAGGGTTGTTTTGATTTGCATTTCTCTGATGATTAAGGATTTCGAACATTTTTTAAGGTGCTTCTCAGCCCTTTGGCATTCTTCAGTTGTGAATTCTGTGTTTAGCTCTGTACCCCATTTTTTAATGGGGTATTTGAATTTCTGCAGTTCAGCTTCTTGAGCTCTTTGTAAATATTGGATATTAGCCTCCTATCAGATTTAGGATTGGTAAAAATTCTTTCCCAATCCGTTGGTGGCCTTTTTGTCCTGTTGACAGTATCTTTTGCTTTACAGAAGCTTTGCAATTTTATAAGGTCCCTCCTGTCAATTTGTGATCTCACAGCACAGGCCATTGGTGTTCTGTTTAGGAATTTTACCCCTGTACCCATATCTTCAAGGGTTTTCCCCACTTTCTCCCCTATGAATTTCAGTGTCTCTGGTTTAATGTGGAGGTCTTTGATCCACTTAGACTTGAAAGGACCCTGATATAGCTTTCTCCTGTGAAGCTTTGACAGTCCCTGATAAATACAGAAGTGGATGCTAACAATCATCTATAGGGCAGAACATAGGGTCCCCAAAGTAGGAGCCAGAGAGAGAACCCAAGAGCTGTAGGGGTCTGCAACCCTATAGATGGAACAACAATATGAACTAATCAGAACCCCCAGAGCTCATGTCTCTAGCAGCATGTGTATTAGAAGTTGGTCTTGTTGGCCATTACTGGGGAAGAAAGGCCCTAGGTCTAGCAATGTTTGTAAGCCCCAGTACAGGGGAATGCCAGGGCCAAGTAGTGGGAGTGGGTGGGTAGGGGAGCAGGGCGGTGGGAGGGTATAGGGGACTTTTGGGATAGCACTTGTAATGTAAATGAAGAAATTATCTAATAAATAAAAAAATTGACAATGGAAAAAATATCTAATAAAATGCCCTTCACGTCTGAAAAAAAAAAAAAAGATAACTAGTAATTTGACTTCAAGAATAGTAGAAATCTACAGCTGACTGCAGCAATTCTGAACACAGAGAGGAAGCAGATGCCCACAGAATCCACTTCCCAAGCATCTGAAAGAATGTGGAATGTGCTCATATACCCCATGGAAACTGAGGATGAAAAAGATAGTCTTGTCATTTTCTTGACACGAATTTCCTCCAAAACAATCTAAGGACACTTACCAAAACCCATTAGCTGAAAGATGCTAAAAATTTTGAGGCTGTGATATTGTTAACCATTTACTTAATTGGTCAAAGCCGAAAGTTACAATTGTAGTTTACTAGTGACTGTATATTTTTATGCAAAGCTTAAATAATGGCTAAGAAGTTAAGGAGACATGGATGCTTGTATTTATTCTTTTGTTGTCTGAGAAATTTATGGATAAATAACATGTTTTGAACAAGTTTAAAAAAAAAAGGAATCATTATATTTTATTTATTCTCATCTTGCTCCTTGTCCTCCTCTTCCCCCATCTCACCACCACCTCTGTGTCCTCTTCTGCTGCTGCTTCTGCTTCTCTACCTTTTCTCCCTCTCCCCTTCCCTCCCTCCTTCTTTATCTCTGTCTCTCTGTGTGTCTCTCTGCCTCTCTCTCTCTCTCTCTCTCTCTCTCTCTGTGTCTCTCTCTCCCTCTCCCTCCCCCTCTCTCCCTCTCTCTCTGCCAGTTCTCTCTCTCTCTCTCTCTCTCTCTCTCTCTCTCTCTCTCTTTTTCTCTCTCCCTCTGTGTGTGTGTGTGTGTGTGTGTGTGTGTGTGTGTGTGTGTAGGTGATCTCTTACCAGGGAACCTACAGTCTGGAAAACAGAGATCATATACTTTCTTCAGATAAACAATTGTCTTGTTGAGTTTGTTTCTTACCTTCCACCATGTGCATACTAAGAGTTAGACTTAACCTTTAACTCCTAAGTCAACTACAACTTCTGTTTTTACCAACCTTCTACTCTTATATCCTTTCAACATTGCATATGCCCTTTTTCTGGCCACCTTTCTATTTGGGGGGACAAAATTTTTGCCAGGGATGATTAACTATCTCATCTAAAGTGGCCAGCCCCTATATGTTTGCTTCCTTTATTATGAAGAAGATATGTAAGCTTCAAGAATCATACTCCTCATGGACTTTCCTATTTTGTGTGGCTTTAGAGGATGTTAATATATGTATTTCTTTTTCCCTATTAATTTTTCTTTTGGCATTTTATTTTAACAAGTCTCACACTTAGAAGTGATTTAAGAACTTACTTGACCTCATAAACTCATTAAAAAATGGGGTACAGAGCTAAACAAAAAATTCTCAACTGAGGAACACCGAAGGGCTGAGAAGCACCTGAAAAAAATGTTCAACATCCTTAATCATCAAGGAAATGACAATCAAAACAACCCTGAGATTCCAACTCACACCAGTCAGAATGGCTACAATCAAAAATTCAGGTGACAGCAGATGCTTACTAGGATGTGGAGAAAGAGGAACACTCCTCCATTTTTAGTGGGATTACAAGCTGGTACAACCACTCTGGAAATCAGTCTGGTGATTCCTCAGAAAATTGGACATAGTACTACCAAAATACCAAGCAATACCACTCATTGGTATATACCCAGAAGATGTTCCAACTTGTAATAAGGACACATGCTCTACTATGTTCATAGCAGCCTTATTTATAATAGCCAGATGCTGTAAAAAAAAAAAAAAAAAAAAAAAAAAAAAAAAAAAAAAAAAAAAAAACGAAACAGATATCCCTCAACACAGGAATGGATACAGAAAATGTGGTACATTTATACAATGGAGTACTACTTATCTATTAATACAATGAATTTATGGAATTCTTAGGCAAATGGTTGTATCTGGAGGATATCATCCTGAGTGAGGCAACCAAATAACAAAAGAACTCACATACATGTACTCACTGATAAGTGGATATTAGCTCAGAAACTTAGAATACCCAAGATGCAATTTGCAAAACACCAGAAAATCAAGAAGGAAGACAAACGTGTGGATACTTCATTCCTCCTTTAATAGGGAACAAAATACCCATGGAAATAGTTACAGACACAAAGTTTGGAGCTGAGATGAAAGAATGGACCATCCAGAGACAGCCCCACCCAAGGATCCATCTCATAATTAGCCACCAAACACAGAAAGTATTGCATATGCCAGCAAGATTTTTCTGAAAGGACCCTGATATATCAGTCTCTTGTGAGGCTATGCCAGTGCCTGGCAAATACAGAAGTAGATGTTCATTGTAATCTATTGGATGGAACACAGGGCCCCCAGTGGAGAAGCTAGAGAAAGTACCCAAGGAGCTGAAGGGTCTGCAACCCTATAGGTGGAACAATAACAGGAACTAACCAGTACCCACAGAGCTTGTGTCTCAAGCTGCATATGTAGCAGAAGATGTCTTAGTTGGCCATCATTGGGAAGAGAGACCCCTTGGTCTTGCAAACTTTATATTCCCCATGACAGGGGAATGCCAGGGCCAAGAAGTGGGAGTGTGTGGGTAGGGGAGCAGGGTTTGGGAAGTGTATAGGAGACTTTCGGGATAGCATTTAAAATGTAAATGAAGAAAATATCTAATAAAAAATGGAAAAAAATGTATTTGACTTCTTAAACTCATCTCTATCTTTACAAAATTATTAATTATAACATCTGTCAAAAATCCAGATAACAATAGCATACTACATAAATAAAATATTCACAATAAGGTATTAAATATAAACGAAAATTATCTGGATATTTTAAATATTTTAAATTAATTTATAAAGGTAATGTCTTAGTCAGGGTTTCTATTCCTGCACAAACATCGTGACCATGAAGCAAGTTGGGGAGGAAAGGGTTTATTCGGCTTACACTTCCATACTGCTGTTCATCACCAAAGGAAGTCAGGACTGGAACTCAAGCAGGAGCTGATGCAGAAGCCATGGAGGGATGTTCTTTACTGGCTTGCTTCCCTTGGCTTGCTCAGCCTGCTCTCTTATAGAACCCAAGACTGCCATCCCAGAGATGGTCCCACCCACAAGGGGCCCTTGATCACTAATTGAGAAAATCCCTCACAGCTAGATCTCATGGAGGCATTTCCCCAACTGAAGCTCCCTTCTCTGTGATAACTCCAGCTGTGTCAAGTTGACACAAACCTAGCCAGTACAGGTAATAATGATATATTTATCCCCCAAATAAAACACATGGCACAATACTAATTTTGTAATATTTGCATAATATAAGTTAAATTAATAATATATTCTCAGAAGAATATATTCTGTTTATATTACATATTTCAATAAGTAATGTAATTATAAATATAAAACTGAAAATACCTGTTAATTCGAGGTGTAGAAAAATAATTAACATTATGGAAAAGTACACTTAAACTAAGATTCATGGGCTATGTTAGCTGTGAGTTTGAGCAGTATCTACCCAGATGAAATATAATTCTCATACTTGTATATGACATTACAAACCTGGACACATGTACATTTAAAATATATTATGCTAGGTTTTGAATTTTTTTCAGATAATTTACTTAGATGCCAGAATAAAAGTATAGGAGCCAAGAAATAACAAAGTTTTGACAAAAGGGAATCTGAAATCAAGGATGAAGTGGATAAGTGTTGACTAATGTCTATCAAAGATGTTCACAGCTGCTGAACAAACCAACACAAATACTATTTATGCTGTGATCCTAGCATAAACCTGGTGATAAATCACTGCCTGGGTCATTACTAATGGTTAAAATGTTCTGTTTAAACAACTACCTCTAGAAGCTACAGTCCATCTTCTGTCATAGCAACCTGTCACCTATTTTCTGGATGTCCCATTTTATTATCCACCACTCATTTCCATCTTCAATGTAGGTTTACTATAAATCCTTCTCCTTCAAGGATATCCCTAAAGTTTAATCTGATAGTTATTTTCCAGCTGCTACATAGCCTGTATACTGGCAGTTGGACAAAACTGTTTCAGGTCTGGTTCTTCTTGTAGTTATCTTGTATAATAATTCAATAAATTATTTTACTTCAGTGTTACCTAGAAAAGACACAACTTCTATGTTGTATTTGAGAGGGACAAGAGGATTTGAGAATTATTTTGAGTAATCTTTTTAACAGTATAATAAATGGAGATGTTATGGGCCGAAAAATATCTAGCTTGATCTTCATACATTTGAGGAGTTGATTTTTTGATGAAGTAGTTTATCTGAGATTTAGTATCAGCTAAAATATTTCCCTAGGATGATTTTAATCATTATTTAAGTGCTAGGATTCTTCCCATCCTCAGGATGATGTCTAATTTACCACATCCTGTTTTTATTTCTGTATAAAACTTATCACTGTTTGAAATCACTTCATATAGTTAGTCTTAAACATATTTATTGACTTATACTCTCAGACTCTTGTAATCTTCACAACTGGAAGGGAACTTTTGTCTCTTGAAATAATTACAAGCAACTAACAGAGATCATACAGGAATTGGTTAACATTTATCTCCAAAAATGAAAGAGAAAATACAATTAGGATAAAATGAGAAAAGAAGAAAGGCAAAGAAACACAAGGAAACCAAGGAACAACCATGTACCTATGCATGATTTAAGACAGAGCAGATGAAAAAAAAGGCAGAGAAACAAAAAAGAAGATAGGTGTGGAGAGAGGGAATGATGGAGAGAAAATGAAAAAAAAGGAGGGAAAAGAAGACGGAAGAGAAAGGTGGAAATAGCAGAAAAATACAGCGAGGAGGGAAGTAGGACAAGGAAGTTTGCTAGGTCATCACAGAGCAGCAGCATCCACAGAATCCTATTCAGTTACCATGGTGTATCCCCGCTGGAGTACTAGTCTGATTCTTTGGTACTTTTAGCATTATTCCTTCATTGACTCAGACAATCATTTGTCACATCACTCACTAGAGAGGATTTTTTGAAAGTGATTCAAATTACTGATTGAAACAATCATTTTTATTAATCATTTTATTTGTTTATATTTCAAATTATATCAGCCTTCCCAGTTACTCCTCCTTCAACCTCCCTATCCCATGCCTCCTCCCCACTTCCCATATCCTCTATGAGTGTGCTCCTCCACCCAATCACTCACTCCCACCTCACCCATCTCTAGCATCCCCTATGCTGGGGCATCAAGCCTCCCTCTCCTCCCATTAATGTCAAATAAAACCTGGACAGTCAGCCCAAGTTTCTCCTCATTGTAGGAGCACTGATGAGGAAATGTCAGAGGGTGGACCAGGACAGGAATGATGACTGGACTGTAAATAAAAGATTAAAGATAATAATATTTTTTTAAAAGGAATGAAAATGTGTCCTATACATACAACTCTTTTAAAATTGTTTCATGCTGTCTTTTGGGATTGTTTTACCTTTGCTCTTTGCTCCAAAAGAATTGGCATGTTGGTCAGTCTTTTTTTTTTTTTTAAGATTTATTTATTTATTATATGTAAGTACACTGTAGCTGTCCTCAGATAGATACTCCAGAAGAAGGCATCAGATTTTGTTACGGATGGTTGTAAGCCACCATGTGGTTGCTGGGATTTGAACTTTGGACCTTCAGAAGAGCAGTTGGAGCTCTTAACCACTGAGCCATCTCTCCAGCCCCCATGTTGGTCAGTCTTAAGAATAATGATTTCAATGTGGGCCTGTCATTGGACCTCCTTTTCCTCAGGGCTCTTATCCATTTTTGTCCCTGCAATTCTTTCAGAAAGGCACAGTTCTGGGTCAAAGATTTTGACTGTGGCATGGCAACCCCATCCCTTTACTTGATACCCTGTTTTTTTACTGGAGGTGGAGTCTACAAGTTCACTCTCCCCACTGTAGGCCATTTCATCTAAGGTCCCTCCCTTTGAGTCCTGAGAGTCTCTCACCTCCCAGGTCTCTGCTTCATTCTAGAGGATCCCCCCCTATCCCCAACACACACACACACACACACACACACACACACACACACACACATCCTGAAGTTGTCTGTTTCAATTCTTTCTGCTGTCACTCAGGGCTTCAGTCCTTTTTCCCTGCCAACACCTGATCTTGTTCCCTCTTCCCCTCTCTGTCTTCTTTCCAACTGAAGTCCCTCCCTCCCTCCCTCCTCCTGGGATTTTCTTACTCTTCTGACATCATTACTGATGCTATCATTTGCATAGGAACTATCAAGATTGTCCCCCAAAAGGCTCAACAAGCAGCTTAAAGTGTCAGATTCAGATATTTATACCCAACCAATGGACAGAAGCTTGTGACCTCTTGAATTAGGGAAAAGATGGAAGAAGCTGAGGAGGAGGGTGACTCTATAAAAAGACCAGCAATCTCAACTAACCTAGACCCCGAGATCTCTCAAACACTGAGCCTCCAACCAGCCAGCATACACCAGCTGATATGAGGATCCCAACACATATTCAGCAGAGGACTGCCTGGTCTGGACTCAGTCAGGGAAGATGTGCCTAACCTTTAAGAGACTTGGGGCCCCATGGAGTGGGGATGTCTGGTGGGTTGTGGTGGCGGTGAGTGTGGGGACATCCTCTTAGAGATGGGAGGGGGAGAGGTATGGGATGTGGGACAAAAGGAGTGTGGACTGGGAGAGGGATAATGTCTGTACTGTAAAAAAAGATTAAAGAATAATAATATAAAAGAACACCGATTTCATCAAAGCTGATTTTTATCAACTAGAAAGGATATTTCCCCTGTGGAAACCAACATAAAGTCTCTCTCCCAGCATAACACACTTCCTCCCCTCCATCCTGAGGTTAGGACATCCTTAATATGCATAGACTGGTTTAGTTCAACTGTTTTTTCTATGATCCAGTATTGTTTAGCATCTGTTTTATCTGATTCTTTAGCATTTTTCTAAAGAATATAAAGTTAATATAACATTATCTATTTTGGGAGATCCCCCTTTCCCCTTTTATTCTATTACCATTTCCTTTAAAGTTGTTTGATTTATCTATAACTGCCTGTGTTTTAGGATTTTAAGGAATATTGATGCCATCATGTTTTTAAAATGTTGCATTCTAATACATACATATACCTGAACATCATCAGATTTAATCTGCAAAGGCATCTACAAGATTGCCACCATCTCTAATAAATGGGAAATCTCAGAATCAGCCTTCTTGGAACTTAATGCAAAATTATATTAAAATCCTGAGTATGAATTAACTGTATGATGCATTAACATATATACATTGTTTAATTCTCCAAACTCTACTTAGTGAAACACTTAACTTATTTTATAACATTGCTCTAAGTTAGCATGGTTAAAAAGAATCTAGATTCTTACTTAATTCAGAATATCGCATGTCTGCCTAAAGGCTTTATACATTTTTTTTCATCTTGAACTACCTTTCTGCTTTTGCTGTAGGTTCCAGATTGAATTCTTTTGAATATTCTTTACTCTAACTTAAAAAAAATCTTCCAACCTCTGTTCTATGACCTCTAAGGTAGCATTCCATCTATCAGTCTTTTCTGTCCCTAAGTCTGCTTTATTCTGATCTTTTTAAAAAGGGATATATAACTACAAATTTTACTGAACACATAATTATTTGTATGCTGATATTTAGCACAAACTATACAGAGTCAATTGTCCTCTGCCATTGCAATTTTCTCCATTTTTAAAACATAGATAATATTTTCTTTTTTTTTTTTTTTTTTTTTCGAGACAGGGTTTCTCTGTGTAGCCCTGGCTGTCCTGGAACTCACTTTGTTGACCAGGCTGGCCTCGAACACAGAAATCCACCTGCCTCTGCCTCCCGAGTGCTGGGATTAAAGGCGTGCGCCTTTAGTATCTAATTTTCTCCATAAGGACTTCCCAAGTATCTGAGCAAGTCTGTTGACTTTTTGGCCTTTTCTACTGTATCCACATGTCTGGAAGTTGCATGCACCAAGCCCCTACCCCCAAACACACACACACACACACACACATACACACACACACACACACACACAATTCTGCTCATAAACACCCTGCCCTTTTGTATGTGGAGGATCTTTTTGCCCTTAAGCTGGCGTGTGCCTATGTTATCTATCTTCATGCCCTTAGCTTGGGCTAGCTCGCTGATGACCCTTGGTTCTGCCGCCTTTGGGTAGGTCCATGTCTCTGGGAGGTTTTAGGCTTTTCCAAGGAAGGATCCAAATTAGGCCTTCTATTTATCTCTAGCAGGCTTTTTTGACCATTCTCTGGAACCATGCGATGCTTGGGAAAAACCACAGCTATTGTGCCCTCAGACACTCCTTTTAGAGAGACCATAGAGCAGCTCCATCATGGAGTTAGTACCTAGGTCTCTGTTAAGTACTCTCTGAAACTTTGCTGCAAAGCTTTGGTTTCTTTTGAAGAACCTGGACTTGTGAAATGCATTTGGCTTTGGTTCCCCATAACTATCTCAGTACCTGTTTATTTGTTTATCTGTTTGTTTTGGTTTTACATTTCAGTTATTGTTTTTTGTTGTTGTTGTTTTGTTTTGTTTTGTCTTTGTTTTTTGTTTTGTTTTGTTTTGTTTCAAGGAGTGCTTTTTTGTGCCTTCAACCCAGACTGTTTCAGACCCCAAGTCTGGTTCTTTCTAAATTTGGATTCTATGCCACACATTGGGGGAATATTTGTAACTGCAGCCTTTCCCACCCACACAGAGGATCTCCAAAATCATAACTCTGAGCCTTCTTATTTATGAATAAATGCTATGACAATAGTTTAGGCGTATTTAAACTAATTTAAGTCATGCAACATGGTTAGATACATCTACTCACTTTCATGTATATATCTCCATCAGCATTCACGGTGGATCTCCTTACCCACCTAACACTTCCCAGAATCTAGTCTCTCTGCAGGATATCTCACCTTCTATTCCTGCCTCAGCTCATTGGCCAAATACACTCCAATCACATGTTTGTATTCTTATGTCTGTTTTGAGTCATTTCCAATAAAAGTATCCTAATTCTCCCTGTGACACCTCTTTATAGATATGTCTGTATCATCTCAATATTTCATTTCTCCTATAGTATACAAATCATTATAGGTATTTATGCTATGGAGTTTCACATACTTCTCTATTTCAATTCATCCAAAGCAAAATATATACAACCTAAGACACTGACAAGTGTTTGATAAGAAAATTGCCAAGGGAAGGGATAAATTCATTTTCTGTTTAAATATTTTCTGTTTAAAATTACGGTGCTTGTAACTAGATTTTAGTAAAAAGATTTATGATTTTTCTGCTTCTGCAAAATTGATTAATTATGGGAAATCTAGTTAATCTTACCCAAACCCCAGTCTTCAGCATAATTTATATTTCATTTTGCATATATTTTTTAAACTTAATTAACAATCTTCATTTAGTTAAAATAAATGTTTCTTCAACTAATCACATTTTAAATTATTCCCATTTTCTTCTTGCTTATATTTCATAATGGTTAAAAGGAGAGTGAGAAAGGGATAGATAGATAGATAGATAGATAGATAGATAGATAGATAGATAGATAGATAGATAATAGATAGATAGATAGATAGATAGATAGATAGATAGATAGATGATAGATAGATAGATAGATAGATAGATAGATAGATAGATAGATAAATAGAAAGATACATAATAGACATATAAATTTACATTCAAGGACATCTTTTCTTCAACCTTCTTGTTGTTTCTGCAATGGTCTTAAACAAAGGTGTCAAATGGAGGTGAACTTGAGAAATTAGACCAATTGATTTAATTGCATTCTTACCTAAATTAAGAGACTTAAAAAACAAAAACTAGGATAAAGGAAAAATTATCTGTGATTCTGCTTAGCTTTCCTAGATGAGCAGTAGTATAAACAATAGGACTGGGCAAAGTATATAATACTAACTGACCCATGGAGACAGGAGTCAAGACAGTCCCATGTTCCTATTCACTGTGGCTTCTCTGTGAGTACAAGACAGAACCCTTTCTAGAATGAAGGTCTATTGATCTACTCTCAGACAAGTTACTTCACAGAATGTCTTCATTTTCAGAGCTTACATGAAGTATGAGAAAAATTAGAGTACTATATCTAGGTTTTACAGTTTAGTCTAAGGGGTACAGTTCCAGATACTATGACCTATGTTAGGGATAGAGAACCCTGATTTTCATGAGTAGATTTCTGAAAGAGGACAGGTAAGCAGCAGAACCTGACAAAGAACTTGGTTTGGGGCCTCCGCAACCCTTCCAATATCATTTAGGTCAAAGAGCAGGCATACTGAAGCACAATTTCTCAGAGGTATCTCTTTGCCAGCCACAACAATCGCATCAGGAAACTGGTGAATTTCTCTGATTTGCACAAACTGATGATTGGGCTAAAGTGTGCTTGTGATTCTCAATTTATTTCTCCAACAAACATAGAGAATACATTATCTGCAATTTACATTTTCATCATATACTATCTGGACAGATGAGCCTTACCTTAACATCAAGTCTTTAGAATCTTCCAATTTTTCCTGTTTTACTAATGTTCTGTTTCTCTTTTAATTATATCTGGTTTGCATAGATAAATGTACAGTATTGAGTTCTTTTTCTTTTACTTCCTCATTACTGTGACAAAGTATACACTAAAAGTCCTGTAAGTAAATAAGTAATTCATTCAGTCAGTCAGTCAGTCAGCCAGTGAAACAGTCAGTCAGTAAGTAAGTCAGTATGTAAATAAGTAAAGGTTAATTCTGGCTCAGAGTTTAGGCTAATAGTAGAGGTGTAGGAAATTGAGGCCACATTGTGTTTGTCACCAAGAAGCAGGGAGAAGCATAATGGTGATACTAAGATATGCCTCCCAGATGTTTCTCAGTTCAGGATCCTGGTCTATGAAATAATGTGACCTACAAGAGTGGTTGAGACATCCTACCTCAATTCAACCTTTCTCCAACTGTCCTTACAGACACAAACAGAATTGAGCTCCAATTAAATTGACAATCAAGGTTACACATCACAGAATAAAAGTTAAAACTCTTCTATGGAAGGTAACATGCTGCACTCATGATCACATAACCAATGGGCCACATGTTGAAGAACTGGCCAGGATGAAAAACTGGCCACCCTGGTGCCCCCTTGTCTCTTAGAGTTAAATATTACCTTAAGCTACTACCTAGGGCTCTTGCTGATGTTTGAACTAGCCAATCATGTGAAACTGCACCAATTCCCCCAACCCTCTACCCCATTGCTATAAAAGCTTCTAATTTTTGAGCCTTGTGGCCTACTCTCCCACCTCTTGCATGGGTTGGGTGTCGTCCCGCAGAGCTCCGTGAGTAAACCTCCCTCATGTGTATTACATCAAGATGGTCTTTTGTGGTTCCTTGTGTGCGCAAACTCCTGAGACTTGAGTGGGGTCTTTTTCATGGACCTAACAATATGAGAAATCAACTAAAGTAGGTGATCAAACAGATAACTACTTCTGATCTAAATTGCCTAGAATGCTAAATAGAGTTTCCCTTCCTTAGAGAGAAAATTTGTTTATTTTTCTTATTTATTTGCTTCCCAAACACTGACTCCCCAGTGCCCTTTCATAGAGTCTCTCACCCATGCCAACTCCCCTTCTTCTTGGAGAGAATATTGTCCCCATTGGTATTTCCTAAACCTAGCACATCAAGTCTTTTCAGGATTAGGCACATCTTCTACAACTGCTGCCAGACAATACAGACCTTTGGGGGAAGAAATTCCATAATCAAACTACAGGTTTAGGGACATTCCCCATTCCAGATGTTCAGGGCCTCACTTGAAGACTGAGCTCCATATGTTCTGGGGGCATCCATCATACCCATGTATGCTTTTTGGTTGGTGGCTCAGTCTCTGAGAGCTCCCATTGGTCCAGGTTAGTTGACACTGTTAGTCTTCCTGTCAAATTCCTATCTCCTTCAGCACCTTTCATCCTTCCCCTAGCTCTTCCATAAGAGTCCCAAACCACCATCCAATGTTTGACTGCAATTATCTGCATCTGTTTTAGTCATCTGCTGGGGAGAGCCTTTCAGAGGACAGTTATGCTAGGAGTATCATTAATAATATCAGGGATTGTTGCTTGCTCTTAAGATGGGTCTGAAGTTGATTCATTTGCCATTCCTTCAGACTCTGTTCCATTTTTGACACTGCATTTCTTTTAGACAGGAAAAATTTGGGGTTGAAACTTTTTCTGAGAAGGATTGTGTCCTTATCCCTCCACTGGGAATTGGCCTGGATACAGGAGGTGGCCTCTTCAGACTCCATATCTCCACTGTTAGGCATCTCCTCTAAGTAGATAGTCATGGCCTCTCCTCTAAGTAGATAGTCATGGCCTCTCCTCTAAGTAGATAGTCATGGCCTCTCCTCTAAGTGGATAGTCATGGCCTCTCCTCTAAGTAGATAGTCATGGCCTCTCCTCTAAGTAGATAGTCATGGCCTCTCCTCTAAGTGGATAGTCATGGCCTCTCCTCTAAGTAGATATTCATGGCCTCTCCTCTAAGTAGATAGTCATGGCCTCTGGTTGAGGAATGGGGTTACTCACCCATCTCAAAGTTTTTAACCCAGAAATGTTCCTGTCCAAAAGAAGAACAGGGACAAATAAATGGAACAGAGATTGAAGGAGGGGCCAACCAGGGGCTGCCCAACCTGGGGATCCATCATGTCTGCAGAACCAAACCCAATACTTTTGACATGGTCAAGACGTGTTTTCTGACAGGATCCAAGTATGGCAGTTACTGGGGAGATCTGGTCAGCAACTGGCTAATGCAGATGGGGATGATTGGAACCAACCATCAGACTGATCTCAGGGAACCTGAAGGTGGAGCTGGCAGAAGGGCTGGAGGAGCAGAGGGGGAACCATAACCACACTGGAAAAACCATATAGGCTGGCCTGACCATCCAGGTCTCCCAAAGTTTAGACCACTAACCAAGGAGTGTACCTGGAGGGATCCATGGCTCCAGATACAAATGCTGCAGACGATGGCCTTGCCTGACAGCAACAGGAGTAGAGGCACTTGGTTCTGAGGAGGTTTGATGTCCCAGCATAGGGAGTTGTTGGAGTGGTGAGGCTGGAGAGTGTGGGTGGTTGAGGGAGCACTTTCATACTGGCAAAGGGGAGTGGGAGAGGGAACGTGTATGAGGGTTTGGTGAAAGGGGTTGGGAAGGTTTACATCTCATTCATTTGAAATGTAAACAAATGGAATGTTTAATAAAGTGACAATCAACAAAGACGTACAAAGACCAGCAGTATCTGTCACTGTATGTGGAGTTCCATTATGTTCTTTATAACCATCATGTGCCCTCTCAAGTATCATATGTCCTCTAACAAGACAGCTTCCAGAGAAATACCACATTACACAATTGAGTTGTTAATGAAATCAGAAATTTCCAATTCACTACTGTTTCCTTATTTATTCATATTTTATTGCTTGTTATAATACACAGAATTAAATGAAGAAATTATCTTATAAAAGTTGGAAAAAAATACGCAGTATTTAGATATAGTACCAGAAATATTTCCAATATACTCTGGGATGACAAAAAGATGTTATTAGTCTTGTATGCTACAAACTAAAAATTTTTCATACCAGCATATTTTCTTCACAATGAACAAAATCTAAATATAGTTTTGGTAAAATTTCAAACAACAATGCATTTTGACTTTGAAAAGGGGATTAATTTTAAATTAGTAAAAGACATAAGTCAACTTCATAGAGACATTTATAAGATAATGCAATGCAGTGAAATCAGCATTTCTGATAATCAACTAGTTCTCACTGTGGGGTTCCATTATAATTACTCCACCAGACTAACTGCCAAGGATCAAATGACTTTTTCCACTGAAGACCTGCACTATTTGGAGTTATTAGTGACTAGTATAGAACATTTGATTTTTTAAAAAAATATTTTTTTTAAGATTGAGGACATGCTGTTCTATATCTTTTCTCAAACTAAAACAAAATAAGAAGTATGCTTATTAATTTTTTTCAAGTATATGGACCTTAGTGTGCTCAGTGGCTAAATGGCTGTACACATGTATGAGGATCCTCAGAATCCATGTAAATAAATAACGAGTGCTTTTAATTATTCACATATAATTCAGGTCCCTGATTGCAGACAGAGGGAATCCCCAGAGAAAGATTAAACCTACAGGTAAGGTCTGTGTTTCATTAAGAGACTCTGCTTCAATAGATAATGTTTAAGAAAAGCAATGAAAGATTATTTTCCACATCATCTATGCTGCTCCATAGGTCTATGCATGCATGCTCATGTATACACATATCATATAACAAATACAAATAAACATAGAAAATGAAAAACACACCTGCTCAAATAAAATAGGTAAAGAATCATAGAAAGTTGTTAGGGTTAACTGAGAGATTATGTTGATTTCTGGGTGAATTTATTAGCAGTTACTAAATCCCATAACGTTGTTTTTAGCGTTAATTGATATTGAAAATGACAAAATCTCTGTAGTAGGAACTGTATAAAATTTTTAACAGTGCAGTCTTAAGATCTGATACTTATGTTTGTCACTAGGACTGCCTATTTTTATACTAAAGAACGTGGTAAAACAGTGCCCATCTACTGTGCTACAACCCTACCTTGAGTATAGCTTTCTGGTGAAAAATCTCTTTGAAATTAGTAAAACTTAGAACAACAGAAAGTTCAAGCATTTTTAAATAAATAATGAAGTGAACTAAATATCATTTTTCCCCACAGGATATACAGATACATCTAAAAATATTTCTGTCCCATCTTAGAATAGAGAGTATCATGTTTGTTTGTTTTCTTAATTTTTAACTTAGTTGTGATTGTACATAATCCTTAAATAGAAACTTAGACATAAAATTACTTAGATTTACAATCTTTGACAATTGTCAGTCTTAAATCTTCAAATGTTCTCAGGTTGTTTATATCCCATGATATTGGTCACTCTTTTATCCTCACTACTACAAATCTTTGAAAACACACAGCATATCTCCTTTTCATTATGGTGTCACTGTCACCTTTTACTGGCAATCAATCAGAGAATATTTGGTAAGGAAATGTGCTATCATAATAATGTAGTAAAAATACAATTAATGATTCACATAAGACATGTTTAGATCTAATGCTAGGATATTACAGAGCCGTTCTTGTGGACACTTTAGCCGTCATTTGGATTAATGTTATTTATGGTATCTGGAGCTACTACCACTGCTCTGAGCATCTCTCACAATGCTTAGAATCACTTTCACCACTAGTGTCATCCTCAGTCCTGAGCACTGCTTTTGGAGTAACTGTAACTCCCTGGTAAACTTTCAGTTGCTCTTGGAACACATGGGACTCCCTGTTTTAATGTTCACTGTCTCCTTGCTTCTATTGTTGATGCTCACACAGACCATCATTCATGTTCTCACAGGCAATCTCAGCTTGCTTTCTACAGAAGCTTTGCCTGACTTTGAGACCAGTGCTTCAGATTTTCTGTGTGCCAGCTGGATGTGGATCACAGGGGGCCATAACAGGGAATACATCCGTTAGTCAGCAAGAGATTTGCCATCTCACTATGATCCTTCTAACAGCCCACTGAGGTGCGCTTGCCCTCATTTTTCAGATGAAAATACTGGAACTGAGAGCTTTTATAAGTATAAAAGTGAGCACCCCAGTGAGCTGTTTTAAGACATGTAACATGGTAGCAAATATATACATGCAAACGGCAAGGCTTGTATATCTAATTTTTGTGATGTTGGTAGGTAGCATTCCATGACTACTTCATCACAGTTCACTGAAAAATCTAAGTAATTTCAGCAAAGCATCTATCAATTTTATTTGCCAAACTGAAACATAATGGATTTCCAACACAGAAAATAAAACAGTGATAAAACCTGAAAAATAGTTTAGTGGTAAATATAGTCATTTGACCCAGGAGAAAAACCGTGGTAACTGTGCATGCCTCTGTGTGTATTTATTTGTGCCTGCTTGTGCGAGCACGTGTGTGTGTGTGTGTGTGTGTGTGTGTGTGTGTGTGTGTGTGTGTGTATGTGTGTGTGTGCATGAGTATGTGTGCATTTATGGGGAGTGTATGCATGTGCTTTTACTTGCAAAGAGGATTTTACATAGATTTAAAAAAACTTCAAAGAAATGGTTTAAGACAAAGTTGTTTTAGCCAATGTGGTTAAAAAAAAAATCAGTCCCATGTTTAAAATGATATTGCTAATACCTCTGGATTTTCTCTATATAAATTTTCCATTCGGTTTCACTCTCACTTCTGCATAGCAGTGTTTTTAATATTTTCCATAGCAGTAGGAAGAAAGCATTAGCAGGATGTATCTTTCCTTTAATTAAAATATTAAACTTAAGGCAAAGCGGTCTTGAGACTCACAGATTACATCTTGTTGAGTATATATTTTAGTTTCTACCTACCCCACAGGGGTTGCACGTAGAAGGTACAGGAAAAGGCTTCAAAGGGTTCACAAACCCCTGAAACTTTGTAAAAAATATATTTGCATAGTTCTCAGTGTGTGTTCATAACTTTCATTAAATTCCAGCATGGCTGGAAAATAACACAGCACTTGCCTTCTCTAGCACCTGTGCCAACTTAAAACCTTAATTAACATTTTTTTTTTAGATTTGAACTATAAGATGCAATATCTAAATGCTTGCTCCACAAATACAGAGAAAATGGTTACCTTAATAATTAAAACTTGAATTAAAAATGTGAAAATAATCAACAGTCCTCCACTTGAATCCAATGACCTAACTATAAGCAGACA